>JABAYD010036649.1:0-19518 GCA_014822095.1 Diplotaxis tenuifolia
AAAAAAATATTTACTATTTAAATATAATTCTATTAAAACAAAAACAAACTATTTGAATATATGTAGTATATGATTTTATATATTTATTACTATTTTACAAGTATTTATTTATCATTAATACTTCATTAATTTAATATTTTTTTATAAAAGTAAATAGGAGTAATAATATTGCATTAATTTTCCTGTAGTACTGTAGCTTTACACTAAAACAGTATAATTTTAGAGTTGAATTGTAGATATTTTGGTATGAAAATCATACTAAAATAGTGCTTCATCATCGGGTTAGAGATAGTCTATACAAGTCTAATAAATGGTGTTATCTGTTAGTTACACGACAGAAGGAAATGGTGAATTATCTTTTTTCGAACCACATTTTATATCGAACCTTCAAGCTTTTGACTATATATTAGATAAAAAAAAAACAGAATAAAGAGAGATCTAGTGTCATGTAGATCGTATATGACAACAATTCTAGTTCATGTATACTTGTATATATATCTTCATATAATACTAGCTTACATGAAAAGAAGTAGTATGTTTTAATTTACACATACAAACCACTGGCAAGTAAAAAATAAGAAGAATATTGATGGGTAATTAGAATATATTACTATTTCCGTTTGCTATAAATGAGAAAGCACTTAGTTCATTAGCTGACTCTACCTGTCACCAAATCTCTCTCTCTCTCTCTCTCTCTCTCTCTCATCCGTTTGTTAAGTGGTCGGAGAGACAGGACTGAGTGACGAAGAAGGTGAGGTGAGCAAGATGGAGAAGCAGGGCACGTGCATTACAAACTCATCTCTTAGCCCACATATATACACACTCTCCCCAAATGTATGTATATGATAAAGATGTGTGTGGAGTGTGATGATAATTGAGTTAGTTCTTCATGTGCCCATCTTCCCCATCATGACCAACTTCACCTTGATGATGATGATCCCAGTTTGAGTCGTACACTTACACACGTGGGAGTATATATACATACGTGTTTGGGTCTATTTGTGTGTACGAAAAGCGTATCTAGGGGAAGCAGATATCCCGCAAAAAAAAACCTAGCTATTAATACGTAAGTACACAAGGAACGCTTACTCCATTGGAAATTTTATCAGGTATGTCTAACAAGGTTATTTGTTAATTATCTTTTTTTTTTCTTTTTTTTTGTTAACCGTGGGGTCCCAGGCTTCGCCCAGACTAATACCACGGCAAAATTATTTGTTAATTATCACCACAAGGAAACCTAGCAAACGCTATATGACTGAGAGCAAAGTATTTATTCTCTGTTTTTTTTATATGAGGCTTTATGTATCATAAGATCAAATTTAATTGTAATAGTTCTACTCCCCATAATTAGAACACTATTACATATTATGTATACATCATTGAAAAATTTTGTTTATAAAACTAATTTTAAAATAATTATGTTGTTGTAGCGATGTAGGACAGCTTTTTACGTTTGCTTACTTGTTTATTTTGTTAAATTTAATTCGAGAACCTGACAAATAGTTTGAACAAAAACCAATATATTTCAAATTATTTCCTAATTAATTTTTATTCGAGTGAATTGGAAAACTTTACTATAAGTTTTAGAGTTTTGTTAAGTGGATGGTGATCAAAATGAGTTATGTGCGGCTCACCTTAACGACTTTGTTTCATTAACCAATGATTCATCAAAATCAAAAGATTATTGCATGTCGTTTCATTCATAAAAAGAACAAAACACTTGTTTTATTTTACAGCAACCCTTTTTATTAAATTATTAAGTATAAGGACAAAACTAGGACTTTAACGGTTCGTGTTTTTCCCCATTAACTTAACGGTACGTGTCTAAACGTATATAAACATTAGCTCCATTTAAATGCATTAATCTTTCATCAAAAAAATGCATAATACATAGAGATAGAGGCTCCGAATAGTGATTGTAGTTTGAACGGTGCAAGACAAACGGTTGGACTGCGGTGTTGTTTTAACAGTTATAAAAATGTGTAGATGTATATGTGTAAAGATTTTTGTTACCGTTAAATGCGGTATGGAGCGGGATAATTGTCACCATTTGAAATTCTAAGCCAAAGTAATAGTGACATAACAAATTAATGTGTCGGCGGGGAGTAACTTATACGAATACAGAGTAAATGAAGATGATCCATTAAATTGGTTAGTGGAGCATGTGTTAAGATGCTGGTTGGTTTGCCTTGTTAATTTTGTCGTTGATGGGCTAGTCACACGCGTTGTATACATTAGGGTAATAAAATAACACAATTACATATATCTATTAATAATAGCTATCCTATTTATGTGAAATATTGTGAATACCAATTAAGATGTAAGGTTGTGTATTTAAATATGTAACTGTAAGAGTTATGTTTTTTTAATCGAAAGTTAAATTTAAGTAAAAAAAACTGTTTTTACAACAAGTGTAAATCTAACTTGATCAAAAATAAGAAAAATCTAACTTCTTAAAACTTCAACAATCGGTCATCAACCTTCTCTGTCGAGTGCCAAACCACATAGCCATTCCTCCTTCAAAGTCCTTATCTCCTCTTCTCTGTAAAATGATGGATTTTTTTCTTATATTTTTTTATCATCCTTTTGATTAAGAGTGCAGCAGGAGTGGATTCTCATCATGTCTTTTTCTATTCCTTTCTCTCTAAACAATGTGAACTATCACCTGAAAAATATATCTGATGATGAAAAGCTTTCACTTTATTCCATTCTGAATCACCCACAATGAGCCATGTAAGTACTCTTCCAGACTTGCTTTGAAGAAGAACAGTCAAAGAACAAATGATGTAAAATCTCCAGCGAACTTTGACAAAATACGCATGGTGCATCAACATTTTCATTCCAACACTTCATTCTATCTCCTGTTGAAAGGTTCCCATGCATCGTTAGCCAAGTGATAAAAGAGAACTTTGAAGTACCATACTTAAACCACACTGTTTGATGCCAATAATAAAACTGATGGCTTGCTCTTATACACAACCATGTTTCTCGCATAGAGAACCTCCTCTTATACTTTTCTCTTTAGTTCCTCCACAGAGACACATCCTCTTCTTGTATTAATTTTCCATAATAAATGATGTATTAGTTTTCAAAAGTTGTTAAATAGCCCAAAAATGTCTTTGTACAATTATTTGTTTTAAGAGTTGTGTATTAGTTAGAGTAAAAAATCATGTATATCCATTGTAATTTTTTTTTTAGAATAGTTAAAATGTCATTATATGATACTAGTGTTTTTAATATAAATTGGGAGAAAAATTTAAACTGAATAAGAATGAAAACTAGAGTAGTATTGAAATATTTTAATTCAAAATTTACTGTAAAGTGAAAATAGAATATTATTGGATTGGAGATGCTCTCGACGTTCGCCCGTTCGCCCAAATCATGTGCTACTTTCCGTGTTAAATCGTCGCCATTTTTGAACCGTGTTGAAATATTAAGGAACTAGCTTTTTTAGATGCGAACAAATATACATGTTCTTGAATCTTTTCTAATGTAATAAAAAAATAGAATACATGAGCGTAGACTTTTCTCCTGAAGCAAAAGTTACAAGTCAACACATTCGATCCAGATATTTCTTTTTTTTTCTTTGTAGATTATATAGAAACCCCTGCCTAAACTTTTCTTCTCAGACGAAGACAAATTCACCAAAGCAAATATAGAGAGCATACTATCTATACATTTTGTGAGGGAGAAGAAATAAGAAAATGGAGCAGCCTTATGTGTACGCTTACCCACCAGGCACAGCCCCTTCGGCTCCTCCGCCTCCACAAGGAGGTGGCGTCGCCGGAGTGATAGTGGATCCAAGGTTCTGTGCTCCGTACCCCGTGGATCTGGCCATCGTGCGGAAGATGATGACGTTGACTGACGGTAACTTCGTTATAACGGACGTTAACGGGAACCTGATGTTCAAGGTGAAGGAACCGGTGTTTGGTCTTCACGACAAGAGGATCTTATTGGATGGTTCTGGAGCTCCGGTCTTGACTTTGAGAGAGAAGGTCCGTGGATTACTCACACACACACGCGTTAACTATATTCTATATAAGATTAGTTTGTATGTACTAAGCTAGCTAGGGCTTTAATAACTAAATAAAATTGGTATGGCAGATGATGAGCTTGCATGACAGGTGGCAAGTATTTAGAGGAGGGAGTACGGAGCAGAGTGATCTGCTGTACACGGTGAAGAGATCGTCGATGCTTCAGCTTAAGACCAAACTTGATGTGTTTTTGAGTCACAACAAGGAAGAGAAGAGATGCGATTTCCGCGTCAAAGGGAGCTGGCTCGAGCGCTCCTGTGTCGTCTACGCCGGCGAATCCGACGCCATCGTTGCCCAGGTAAACTCTCTCTCTCTTTCTCTTTCACGTTGACCGTGGGGGTGGGCCCGGCCAGCCTGTATCCTGTTAACACCAAATATGTGTGCCATCGCTCTGTCTCTCACATGTGACATGTCTACGAGTTAAATATGAGAGTTTTAACGTGCGTTAATATGCGGTTTTTAGTTCAAAATTGGCTTAGCATCGATGGGTTTTAAATTTTTTGGTTTTGCTTTCAAATCAAAATTTCTTCTCTTTTGTTTATGTACAGATGATCCTAAATATAAATAAATAATGCTTAGTCTTGACGTAAATTGGCAGTTAGACCAGGAAACAACGTATATGCGTATCTTAAATTATTATTATTATTTTTTTGCTTTTTTTTTTCTAAAAAAAAAATTAAAAGTAACCGACCGCCACGTGTCGCGGTACCCGCAGAAACAGTGCAAAATACAGCCACAAACATATGTACAACAGCATGCGTATGCTCCTCTTTTTGTGTAATGCATGGATCTCCTTGGATACGGCTAAAATACCGCGATGAGAATGGTCTTAGAGCCTAATTAATAGGAAGTTCTTACGATTAGGGTTCTTATAACCGTCTCCTGACTTTTAACTAAGAAAACTAAAAACCCAGTCCGAAGAACATCCATTAATCATGTTCTTGTCACTCGAAAATTTGCCTAGATTTTGTGAGTTGGTTGGTGATTATATAACGGAATGGTTTATATGTATATGAAAAAACAGATGCACAAGAAGCACACGGTGCAGAGCGTGTTCTTGGGAAAAGATAATTTCTCGGTGACGGTTTATCCAAACGTAGATTATGCCTTCATTGCCTCTCTCGTCGTCATTCTCGATGATGTTAACCGAGAAGACCGCGCTGGCAGCAGCTGATCACAACACCCTCGCCTTTTAGTTTTGTATTTGTCCCTTGTACGTTCTCTGAACTCTTGTTGATACGTTGCACTTTGTAACGTGGTATTTC
Source organism: Diplotaxis tenuifolia (assembly GCA_014822095.1). Classification (NCBI taxonomy): domain Eukaryota; kingdom Viridiplantae; phylum Streptophyta; class Magnoliopsida; order Brassicales; family Brassicaceae; genus Diplotaxis; species Diplotaxis tenuifolia. Next base: position 5,300 of record JABAYD010036649.1, read on the forward strand.
TTCTTGAATAACTTGGTGTGATCTTTCCACTTTGTAAAAATAACGATCTTCAACTATTGATATGTTTTCGTTGTGTAATGTTTTCTTTTAGTACTTTTTGTATTTTAAGAAAATAAAATTTGATGATTTTCTGCGTCATATCATACGAAGAAACATATATATATATATATATATTTTAGTTTATGTTTTAAACGTTTTGAAATAAAAATTGAAATCACAATTAATTATTTGTTTGGTTTAACAATATTTTAATTTAATTTATAGTTCGTCAAAGATAGAAAATAATTGTAAGCAAATAATTTATTTAAATTATTTTACATTTAGCACTATAATTTCGAATATAATTCATTTGTTGGTTAAAATGTAGGAATTGATCGATTAAATTATTATTATATTTTTAATAAACTAATTTACCTTGGGTGTTTGGACCAAGTTGGCAAGCTGGCGCCTGTGACCGGATCTCTAGAGATAGTAGTGAGGGATATTCTGTCTTATGTGTCATCTAGTCACTGGTTTCTTGATAAGAATCTAATCTCTATCTCTTTTTACTGATATAGGAACATAAAACGATTTTCTAACTCTTTTCTTTGACAAGAAAAAAAGGATAAGTATAGTGACATGGAATCCCATGTCTTTAATCTTCGAAAGGGAATGGTTGACCAAATAATTTAAGAGGATGATAAAATTCCGTAAATTTACCTCAAGGAAAAGTGAATGTGTAAGATATTCAAATAAGCTAAGAAACTAAATGAAAATAAACAAGAAAGAAAGAACTGTAAAAGTTAGGCAAAAACGAGGAGGGATTAGGTGAGTGGGTAATCATGATTAAAAGATAAAGAAAAGAAAGATAATGTAATGAAACGAGTTGATGACTAATTAGTACTTCTAATTAAAGCAGTAACAACCAACCAATAAGCATTGTGCAAGAGGACAAGATTTGTTAGCAAAAAGGGACAAAAGGAAGAACAGACTGTTTCGTTTTATAAAATTAGAAAATTACAGCGAATGAACATTAAAAAAAAACCCCACTCGACAGAGAGACAAAGAAAGGCTCTCCTCTCCTCCCTTCCTATAATAATAAATAATAACCTAGCCTGTTTCGTTTCGTTTTAGCTTTGGTCATTTCATTTGTCGCACGCACATCTCTCTCTCTCTCGTATCTCTTCGGCTCAAGGTGATTCTTCTTCTCCTACATCTCTTTTGATTTACTTTTGTTGTTCCAGATCTTTGGCGTCTGATTCCCATTTTCATTTATTCTTTGCATCTTGGTATATGATTTTGGATCTGTTTTTGTGTGTATATTGTCTCAAAATCGCATTTGGTGCTAGGTTTTTTTGCTTCTTAGATAATTTTGTTTGGTGCATCGTGTAGATCTTATTACCATTCGTTTTGTAACGTGGAAAAGGGATTTTTCATGTTTTCAGGGTTAATCTATATCATCTTCTTTCAAAGAGGCCAGGGAATGCAGAAACATGTATTTCAAAGCTGAACACAAGTGCTCTTCTCCTAATAGTGCTTTGCACCTCCCTTCTCCTCCCTTCTTTTCCCTATCATCATCACCCATCCCTCATGACACCACCTTCTACCCTTCCTCCTCTCACTGTGTTAGAAAAAACGCCACTTGGATGCATGATTTATGCGAGGATGGTTGATCCTCTCCTTCTTGCTTCTTGACTTTTCTTTTTCTTTTTCTTTTTTTTTATATATATATATATATTTTATCCTAGTAGTAGTAGTATTAGTGCCTCTGTATGGAGAAGAAAGGGACTGTTCTGATGCTCCGTTATGAGATCGGCAAGTTACTTGGCCAGGGTACCTTCGCCAAGGTCTACCATGCCAGGAATCTCACTTCTGGCGACAGTGTCGCAATCAAAGTCATCGATAAAGATAGACTCCTCAAAGTTGGTGGTATGACCGACCAGATTAAACGTGAGATCTCTGTCATGAGACTCTTGTCTCACCCCAACATCGTCCACCTCCACGAAGTCATGGCCACTAAATCCAAAATCTACTTCGTCATGGAGCACGTCAAGGGCGGTGAGCTTTTCGACCAAGTCTCCACCGGTAAGCTCAAGGAAGGCGTCGCTAGAAAGTATTTCCAACAGCTCGTCCGCGCTGTTCACTACTGTCACAGCCTCGGAGTGTGCCACAGGGACTTGAAGCCTGAGAATCTTCTCTTGGATGAGCATGGCAATCTCAAGGTCTCTGATTTCGGACTCAGCGCTCTTGCCGACTCTAGACGCCAAGATGGATTGCTACACACTACCTGTGGGACCCCTGCTTATGTTGCACCTGAGGTGATGAGCAGGCAAGGCTATGACGGGTTTAAAGCCGATGTGTGGTCTTGTGGAGTCATTCTCTACGTGCTCCTCGCCGGTTATCTCCCTTTCCGTGACTCCAACCTCATTGACTTGTATAAGAAGATTGGTAAAGCTGAGTTTAAATTCCCCAACTGGTTTGCTCCTGGGGCGAGGAGGTTGCTCAAGAGGATCTTGGATCCTAACCCCAACACCAGGATATCAACCGAGAAGATCATGCAGAGTTCTTGGTTCCGGAAAGGCCTGGAAGAGGAGAAAGACGTGGTAGATGATGCTGAGACCCAAGAAGTGGTGGATGACACAAAGCCAATGGACTGTGACATGGTAAAGAAGAAGCAGTGTATCAACCTGAATGCGTTTGAGATCATTTCGCTGTCCACAGGGTTTGATCTCTCGGGACTGTTTGAGAAAGGTGAGGAGAAGGAGGAGATGAGGTTTACGTCGAACCGAGAGGCGTCAGAGATCACGGAGAAGCTGGTGGAGGTAGGGAGGGAACTTAAGATGAAAGTGACGAAGAAGGAAGAAGGCTGGAAGGTGAAGATGGAAGGCAGAAAAGCGGGTGCAGGGGTGGTGGTGGAAGCCGAGGTGTTTGAGATTGCGCCAAGCTTCCACATGGTGGTGATGAAGAAGAGCGGTGGAGATACGGCGGAGTATAAGAGATTGATGAAGGAGAGTATAAGGCCGGCTTTGATGGACTTTGTATTGGCTTGGCACTGAAACTGTTAAACTACTACTATCTTTTTTTTTTTTTTATGTTTCTTTCTTACCAAAATGTTTAGTTTCATTCATGATTCTGAAGATCTTTAAGACGTTTGCTTCTTGTTTTCGTGGTGTAAAAATAATGAACTCATTCATTATATATATATATATATATATATATGAAAATAAAAGTTTATTTTTATAATATCTGTAGGTTGGAACACAACTAGAGATCTGAAACCTAAAATCAAATAGGGTAACAAAGAACGCGTTATTATATGTTGTTATCGTTTTGTATAATCTTGTAGATGTTGAAAAATAAAATGTTATGCAAATAACAAAAGAAAAGAAGTTTTGTCCCCAAAACAAATTTACTTTTGGTGTTTGACATGTTTCAAATTATGTCACAGAATTTGTTACCTTCGTATGAAAGAAAAGGAGAAGCGGTCAAAGGTAAAACAGCAAGTGTTCATACTTCATACACATTGGATGTGGTTTGGAAAGTGTCTTTGATGGTTGGATGCTTCTTGTTCACCGGCCCGATTCGAAAACAACAAGTAGATCGGACAGGCTCATTGAATTTACGGTCTCCAATAGAGCACCCTCGGCCCACAATCCAATAGATTCCTCTTTCTTTTTGTTTCTCATTTGGTCTAATCAAAATAATCCGATAGGACTTCTTAAGGAGTTTGCTTAATCCGGGTTTTCAGTGGGCCAACAAATTTAGAAAACCAAAGAAGCAACCCAGTCCTTTCCTCTAGCTATCATATTAAGACTCCTTTTTAGCCTAACAACGTGACTACAGCTTACTTTTCATTGTTCTCTCCATTTTAAATTAGTTGTCATTCAAAAATTTTACACACAAATTAAAAACTAGTTAAATGTTATAAATTATCCATATTTTTTTGCTTTGGTTATGGCTCTTCGTGTAAAATTGTATGATTACTTCAATTTATTTTAAGTTTTAACTGCAAAATTTGTTTAGTATACATTAAAATTTGGTGGCTCGATGAAAGTTAACGAAATAAATTATATGTGTTGTAGTCTTTTTTCCTTAGGTCAATATGTGTGTTGTAGTCATGTTTTCGTTTTATACCACATAAAATTGGGTGCATAAAGACACGATTAAGTACAATTAGCATGTACACGACAAATAGTACAAAAGTGTAAGATATGATAGTTAAGTAAAAGGAATCATATAATGCTTGGAGACAAATTATGAGATTATTGATTATTTTGTCAATTATTGATAAGCTGGTTTCTGTCAATTATAAAATGTTGAATTATTGAGCAATGGTTTCAATGTGGATAGGAAGAAAGAAAGGAATTAATTATGAGAATTATTGGTGTACGGTGGCACATGCAAAAGTCCATAACTATTCACAGTGCGATAAGGACAATCTCTTACTTATCAAAAAGGTGAATGTACTTGCGTTACTTCTCATGGCTCACATATGGACAGTTGGCTTTCACTCATTGACAATTTAAGTTTCATAATCGCACATCTGCTGCTACCATTATCTTATCTGATTTCCTCTCCTCGTATAAATCTTTAATAGTGTATAATTACATTTGCGTGTCATACAGTGCACTATAGCATGCGATTCGTGCACGATTTGCCATTTTAAAGGCAGTTTCACTTCCCCAATCAAAGAAGAGAGTTTTCTTGTTCTATTGGTTCATCCCCATTCTGATAATCATTTACAAAAACATTGATAATCAAGATTACATGAGTTTTTCTTTTATGTTCAACACAGAGGCTAAAGTATTTTATTAAAGAAAATTTCGGAGAATTTTCGTGAATAAATGTGTCAGATAAGGCCAGAACTTTCGCCATGTTGTGATGATTTTGACAGATACCTAAAACACTATGTCGTCGTATTCACGTCACGCAAAGAAGAAGCACCTTCCTGGTTCTCTAAACCGGCCACCGTCTCGTCCGGTTTGTGCATAATCTCGACAAGGACAGGCCTCACTGAATCTGACCAAATATCTCGACCAGATGCAACGGCCCGTTGTCTTTGCCTCACCTCGATCATCACCAGCTCGTCCGTTAGCTGATTTATCTCCACAACCATCGCGAAATCACCTCTTTCCCCATGTATCTTCATCCCCCAAGCTTCCTTCTCCGCCACAGTCAAATCCTCCGCCGCCGCCATCTCCCCTAGCTTCTCCACCACCTTCGCTGCCGTCCAACTCGACACGAACCGCTCCACTCGATCGAACTTCCCGCCAAACAAACCGGAGAGATTGAAATCGGGAGATCCGGAGATGATGTGGAAGGCGTTCATCCGCGTCTCGTTGGCCGCCGGGAGTTTCATGTCGGAGTCCTCGAGGTGGAATCTGGACATCCGGTCGTCGTATCCCTGTTTGAACCAGGGATCCTGGATGATCTCTTCGATCGTGATCCTCGACACCGGATTGGTGTCGAGGAGACGAGTGAGGAGTCGGCGGAGATCAGGGGAGGTCCACTTAGGAATGCGGAATTCACCTTTGTAGATTTTTCGGTACATGACCATTAGGTTATGGTCGTTGAAAGGGAGATACCCTGCGTTGAGCACAAACAGTATCACTCCACATGACCACACGTCTACCTTAGCACCGTCGTATCCTTTCTTCGCGAGAACCTCCGGCGCCACGTAGGCGGGCGTGCCACAGGCCGTGTGAAGGAGTCCGTCGGGTCGGATCTGTTCGGCGAGGGCGCTGAGTCCGAAATCGGAGATTTTCAAATTGAGCTTCTCGTCGAGGAGGAGATTCTCCGGCTTGAGATCGCGGTGAAAGACGCCGCGGGAGTGGCAGTAACCAACGGCGGAGATGAGCTGGTGGAAATAGTGGCGGCTGAGATCCTCGGAGAATCTCCCCTTGGAGACCTTGGCGAAGAGCTCGCCGCCTTTGGCGAATTCCATGACGAAGAAGATTTTGGATTTGGTGGCGAGGACCTCCGAGAGGCGCACGATGTAGGGGTGGCGCAGGCGGTGCATGATAGCGATCTCCCTCTGGACGTTGCCGTTGAGGCCTCCCTTGTTCACCCTTTGCTTGCTCACCACTTTGATCGCTACGCTCTGCCCCGTCACTGTGTCTCTCCCTCTGTACACTTTCGCGAACGCCCCGCATCCCACCAGTTTCCCTACCTCGTACTTCCCCAGTACGACCCCTCGCTGCTTCTCTCCCGCTTCAGCTCCTTCGCAATCTACCATCTCAGATTACCGATCTCCAGATTCTGAATTCTGCGTCACCATTTCGAATTTAATACCAAAAACAATCAACACAAAAAACAGAGGAAATGAACAGAGGAGAACTTTATAGAGGCTATTTTAATCTAACTTGAGATATGATAACAGAAACTGATAGAGTATCTGTTTCGGACTTTACTTGAGATCAGTTGGATTTTGGATAAGAGATAAAAGCTCTGTTTCGACTTGTTACATATTTATCAGTGTCTTGAGGTAGGAGACGAGGGTATCTGTGTAAATAACCAGGGCTTCTTTTTTTTTAGTAATGACGTGAAAGATTTTCTGTTATGTTTTTTTTTTTTTTAATTTGAACATTATGTTTAATTTACAACCATACACGTGTCTTATTTCTTGTTGTCGTGTTCTTTTGGTATCTCCAAGGGCTTAGGCCGTAGGATATATTTTACAGATTCGTATCTTCGCCTATTGTTATTAAATTTCCACCAAATGTTTTCACTATTCTCATTCCTCTGACCATAAATAATAAAGAGAAATGTGATATTCGTCACCCTCTTACAGGAACATATTGTTCAATACTGAAATATACTTTTTCCCAAATTAATTCAGTAAAGAACACGTCGAATAGTTTAATTTTATACAAGAGCGGACCTAGAAAATAATTAAGCATGTGGCACAATATATTTTATTTATTAAAATATTAAATATAATTTATTTTATTAAATTATACATTAATATAGTATTCGTTAAAATTTGCATTTCATATTTTTTATGAAAAGAACATTTGAAAGAAATAAATAAATTTTATAATTTAGATATCCCATTTTTGATAATGTTATAAATTATATATAGCACATAAAATTATTATTAAAAAATAAAGTTTATTCATTTTTATTTTAATCTAAGAACTAAATTTCTTTTATAAAAATAAATGTAGTAAAATTTAAGTAAATTATATTTTGGTAAAAGTAATATTATAGAAAATAAAGAAAAGAAAACAACTATAATAAAAAACAAAAAGTAAAAGGTGTAGAAACAAATTTTTGAAAAGAAACCGCACAGTGGATTCGAACCTATAGGGGGTGGGGCATTTATCAGCCTTGTTAACCAGCAAAGTTACAAGATATTTTACGTTCGATAACGTCACTAGAAGTTTATAATATTTAGTATGTGACACTTGTCACACCCTCTGGCATTAATAAAGGTAATTATAATTTCTATATATACTTTTTGTGCAAATATATATATATATATATAATATATAAATATATATTTACAGCTTATTTAAAAGTGTAGTTTTGTATTGTCTTATATTTTGTTCCTACCATATAATTATATAAAAATATGGATATAATACGAAAAATAACACAAGAATAAATTTGAGTGTTAATTTATATTTAAAATACATTAGAATTGCACAAAAGTAATTTTATCATAAAATAGTACAAATAAAAAATGATCAAGCTCACATTGATTAAATGACATAATTACATACATTAGATTAATGTTTAATACGTAAAGGAGCATAAAATTACAAGTTTGGTACTCAAAATGTGGAGTATATTACTAGTATTTTTAAGAGAATAAACATTTTCAGTTTATTACTGTTATTTTAGATTTTTGTGTTGTCCTTTTAGACTTGTGGTTGAGACCATTTATAACAAATAAATTCGTAGAAGTCAATTCATAGAAAAGCTTACCACGTGAGCTACCCACCGCATACGCGGTGTAGAACAAAATATACATCAATTTCAAGTTTTTAATATTTTTGTAATCATCTTAAACAGCAAAATATTATTACAATATTACATAATCGGGCGTGTGTTTATTCGTCCAATTGTTCATATAAAACACGCACATTTACTGAGCAATAGTTATCTATTCTATTTTTTTTTTTACAACAAACAAACAGACTCATACCGATTCTGTGAACCAAACCGGGAGCTCAGTATCCATGTGAACCACAAAAGACGATTGTTGTCTGGCACTGCGTGCTAAAGTGTCCGCCCTCGAATTCAATATTTTTGGTACATAGATGATCGTTGAGCTGTGAAAACTCTCTTGTAGCGTCTTGATATCATCCAAATAAGTAGCAAATGCTGGCCATTCTTCTGGTTCCGAAACCATCTTCACCAATTGAGAACTATATGTTGCAAACGTAACATGATATTGACGCAAATTCCTCATACTCTTCATGGCCCAAATAAGTGCTTCCATCTCAGAGTGAAGAGGTGATATACTAGCCCTAACATTCCTTGCTCCCATTAGGCCCACAAAACCTTCAAGAGTGCTGTACCAACCCTGACCATCAAACACATCCTTGTCTTTCTATGAACCATCCACAAAACACCACCGCCCTGTTATAAGCGGTATTGTCGTGCATGCCTCTGATGTTCCAGCTTGAGCTACTCTCAGTTGGGCCTCTTCCCAAAGTGTAGATTCTGTCTCTGCTAATGTAAGCGTATCCTTTGGGTCAACATCCAAATTACTTAAAGTTTTGCTATTTCTTCCTTTCCAAATGGACCACAGTATCTATGCGAATTGATGACTCTCCATTTTAGGAGTAACTCTCCAAAATAAATGGTCCATATTCGTGAATAGCGACTCCGTGGGAAAAGTAATCGTACTTAAAAGGATTTTAGGCAAAGCCCAAATTTGTCGCGCCGGTAGACATTCAAAGAAAACATGGTTAACCGACTCTTCTGCTGCTCCACATCTATTACACCCTAACTCCCCTTTGATTCCTCTTGCCTGCAGATTTTTCTTTACTGCAATGCAGCCTGAGAGCAATTGCCATAAGAAACATTTTATCTTGGGGGGGGCAACGTACCTTCCAACAGTATGCCTTCAAAGCATCAACTGTGGGTCCTAGAGTCTCCTGCGGCCTTCCCCTATCCGGATAAGTCCTTTCAATTTGATATCCTGACTTCACGGTATATCTTCCGTTTTTGGTGAAGTGTCATCCATCCCTATCATCTCTTTGTATCCGAGCTAGGGGAATTCTTTCTATTATTTTCGCATCCTGAGGGTCTATTAGAGCCTGAATAGCCGGCATATTCCAAGTCCGTCCATCTGAGTTGATGAGAGAATCCATTGTGAGTTTCGGGTAAAGATTATGTTGATTTTTATTTGCTGGTCTCGGGCGAGTGGTTGGGATCCACAGATCATTCCATACCGAGATAGATGATCATGATCCCACCCTTTTAATTAGTCCTTTGCTAACCAGAGATCTAGCTGAGATCATGCTTCTCCATCCATACGACGGAGAAGATGATCGGATCGGATCTAGAGGTGACGCATTCCTATAGTACCGACCTTTAAAAACTCGAGAAAATAAAGTATTTGGTTTTTCGATAAGACGCCATAGTTGTTTTCCTAGCATAGCCATATTAAAATCCTCCAGATCCTTGAAACCTAAGCCTCCTTCATCTTTTCCCAGACACATTTTGTCCCATGATTTCCAATGTATTCCTTTTGTACTTTCCCACAGACTCCACCAAAATTGTGCGACCGCACTTGTTAACTTTTTGGTGGTCGCTTTAGGTAACCGATAACAAGACATCACGTGATTTGGTAACGCCGTAACGACCGATTTAATATAACTGCTAATACAAATAAAACTATTCCTAGTAATCTCTAAGAATCCGTGGCCATTAAGTAACAAAAACTACCGAGTAATTAATGTTAAGCTAGATGGGCTTCCAACTTAAAACCAATTGGTGATTAGTGGAGTGGCCCATCTATCTTATATGCTAGTGAATATTAGTTCCAATTTTCGATGTAGGACAACCTTGTGTCTAATACGCCCCCTCGATATGATGGCTCTTTGAGCATCAATCTCGGAATGTTTGGGCAAAGATCGAGGGACCAACTTCGGGCACGGATCGATTGATCGATGGGCCAACTATGAGCACAAATCGATGGATCGGATTAGATTGTTTGGATCGTGAGCTATGATACCATGTTAAGCTAGATGAGCTTCCAACTTAAAACCAATTGGTTTTAAGTTGGAAGCCCATCTAGCTTAACAATTAAATCTAACCAGAATTGATGATGATGCCTTAAAGTTAACCAAAACGTTATACATATTTTTTAACGTCACATTTTAATTCCCAAATATTAGGAACCCACCACTTCCAATATATAAAAAAACTCTCGACTACCGTTAGTTACAAAACATACAAAGTCCAACAAATATAAATTATTGGAAACAATAAAAATTGATACTATACTTTCAAATATTATTTTCACTAAAAATAATTGAAAATGAACTATATATGGCAAGTAGTTTAATTAATGTTTTAAACATAATCTGTAAGTTTCAGCAGACTACTTCTAGATCACTAGGTTATCGGTCATTTACTATGGTCAGTAGTTTAATTAATTTTAATATATAATTATAAACATATTAATATTAAAAATAAAAAAAAACATGTTGAAAACTGTAGTAAAGTTTTAAATTTTTTGACATAATATTAATATTATTTGTATGTTTCAAATAAAAATATTATTTATATAAAGGCTTAATACACTATAAATATGCCTACTAATCCGAAGATTTTTTTTTGTAATTTAAATAACTATGCCAATAATAAGAACATTTAAATTGTCTACTAATATATAATGAGTTAAATTAATTTAATATTTATTAAAATAAATCACTAAAATAAATCAAGTGAAATTAACGACTGATTAAAATGCGGTTCTGGTATTTCAAATTCTTAAAAATAGTTCCATTTAAAATAAAAAATAAATCATATACACTAAATTTAAGAAAATTACAGAAAAAGTGTTTAAAACACACAAAATGAATTTTATCAATACAAAACGGGTTAAAATATGAATTATTTTATTTAAATTAAAATATTAAAACTAAAAAAGTATGAAATAATTTAACAACAAGTTAAATAAACAAAAACGTAATATGGGTCAAAGAATTATTTGAAGTCTACATACATTTAGTTATATTTAAAATAATAAAAATAAGTCATAAAATTTATAACTTACTTTCAAATATATTTATTTAATTATATAACAATAACTAATTTTTTCGGTGAATTCATATTGACTAACTTCCATTGCAATCTCCTAAGTAGACGAGACCATTTTTTAAATAACTAAAATTGCTGAGTGATTTTAATTCCATAACTTACATTTCAAATTGAGATAAAAAAATAAATAGCAGCACAAAAATATGATTATACAAACACAGAAACATATAAATTATATTACGTAAATAAAACTAAAAGACATTTTCCTTTTATACGGAAGAATTGAAAAATGTTCACCGCGTGAATAATGCACGATACAATATTCGCATTTATTCGGAGAAGCTTCTTTCAGCCAGAAGAATATAAAAAAAAAAGAAGAAGAAGAGAGGCATCGTCCTCCTCAAATAAATGATAAAACAAGTTCTATTTAGATAAAAGAAGGATTAGAATTTTACAAAAAAAAAGTTATATTCTAGATAAAAGAAGGATCGATATAATTTCCCCCTTTACTCGGTTAGTTCAGAACATTGCTTACGCTCCAAGGTCCAAATATCCACCGACTGAGTTGTTATAACTATTTTCATCTAGTGCGACTTTTAACGAGTGCCCAGTAAATTGATTTGCGTCCACATTCAAAGTGAAAATGGAGTATTATACTGATAGTCTGATACACACGTATTGTCAGACGATACCTTGACATTGATATTTACTTCAATATTACTAATTAATTTCATACATATTCGCTGACATATTAATAACTTCAAACCAATTATGTTGAGTATGTGGAGCGAGTCAGAATAAGTCGGCAATTTATGTCTTCTTCCTTGCGAATGATTAAGCACTACTGTATATATTTAACTAATGAGATGTATGTGTTTTATTAATTTTATTTTTCAATATACTAGTTTATAGTCATCCATGGTATAATACAAAACTGAGGGTATGGCTTACGCACTACGCACACACTAATTGATTGACCGTGAGATTGATTGCATTTTTATTAATAAACTATAGTTCTATATAGGTAAAGGAAGCCCCGCATATGGTTACGCGTGTGTGAATTGCAATGTCTTATAATAAAATCTAGATTCTAATTCATGCTTTTAAAACGCAGAATAAACTTTTGTGAAAATTTTACATAATTGCAGTTTTTATTTATTTTACGTTAACATAGGTATAAAAATCAAAATTCAAAATCCAAACCAAACCCAAACTATAAGAACCAATTTGTATATATCTGAATCCAAATAGATAATAGAGAAGATGGATTTTGAGTGCAATACAAATTCAGTATATCTCATGAAAAGCCCAAAAAATGCAGTTCATCTTAAATGATATTCAAGGAAAAGTACATAAAAATAACCCAAATAACCTTCTTGTATAATAGGCTCCGAGAGCAGATATTAATCTGAAGCCCAAAATGTATACTACAAATCGTGAAAACACAGGAGGTAGATCATGTCTGTTGATCGTAAAAGACAAAAAATTGGCAAAAAAAAACAACACAGAGGACAAAGCAATTCAATACACAGAGTATGTTTCCAAAAAATATGAAAAGAATGATAATGATTGGCAAATGGCTAACAATCTTTCTTGCTCTTCTTTATTTTTGGGACAATTCTCACTCTGTTTTTTACTACTTTTTAGAGAAGCAAACTTCGTTTTTTTCTCTTGGAGATGTTTTGGATCGTTCACAGCACACAATTATCCTTCTTTGAACTTATTTCTATGTCGTTCAAAAGAACAAAAACAATTATTTCTATATGGTCCCCAAACCTTCTTGGGCCTTTTCGAAACTGTACACCAATAGATACGAAAGGAAGGCTGTCTTCAGAGTACTACTTTGTACAACGATCATTAAAACATGTAAGAAAAAACAAATACAAGGAAAATGTAAACGTGTATTCATATCCATTCAATGAAACATATAGAGATCTCTTTGTGGCCTCTTTTGACAGATTAAAGATTGAAGACTGACGACTCTCTCGTTAGACTCTTTGCTTGAGTATACAAAAGAAGAGAAAAAGAGAATGTTTTGGTTGAACAACTTTTTTTTTCTGAACAACCGAAATTTGATTAAAATCATAAAAAGTTTTTAAGAATTACAAAGGTTTGGACCAGAATGTAAGCATGCCTTAGCATATATGTCTGCAAGCCCCATTATGATTTCGTTTTTAATGAAAGAAAGACTGCAAAAAGTATAATATGTGGAAGAAATCGAAGTAATGTCTAAAAGTATTTTAGGTCGGTCGTCGTTCGGTTAATAAAGCTCTGATGAACACTTGAGAGTCTGAGCATACCCAGCTAGGCAGCTATGGTTGATGCTGAGATTGATCGCATAGAGGAGAGCACTCTGATCGCAATAGCTTCTGCCATACAAGCGTATGAGATATATTCTTGGAATTGAATTCTAATCCTTTTTTTTTGAATAAAATGTATATATCATATAATGAAAGAAAGATTTTTCAAGAAATAAATTAAAAATAAGATGAGACACGTGGGTTAACCCCTACGAAAATATCGAGTTTTTTGAAAAATATTATATACTGATGTTTCGACTATTAATTGTTGATTAAAAATACCTAATCGCATTCTATATTTATATTAGTGTATTTTAATTTTTTTATAGTACATGGACATTATTATTTAATTTTTAAAGGGTATTTTAATAATTACATAATTTCGCAGAATAATCTCTATAAAATATGTAATTTCTAGGCAAACGAAAACAACTAAGGTCTCAAACCTCTTTGATATTCATGACATGACAGTGCATGGCTAAGATATGCAATAAAATAGAAATTTCATATTTTCTAATTTTTCATCAAATATGTGGGTTAATCCCTACGAAAATATCGAGTTTTCTGAAAAATATTATATTGTGATGTTTCGACTATTTATTGTTGATTAAAAATACCTAATCATATTCTGTATTATATTAATGCATTTTAAAATTGTTTTATGGTACGTGGACATTATTATTTAATTTTTTAAAAGTAATTTAAAAATCACATAATTTT
>JABAYD010036659.1:0-19450 GCA_014822095.1 Diplotaxis tenuifolia
GCCATTCTCATTATCGTTAATTACAATCCTTAGAAACTAATCTTTAGTAATTTTAAAAAAAATCTATCAACTGCAGGTGGAATTTATAGGGGTAGATCGCTCATATATTTTGTAAATTAGTAAAGTAGGAGAAAACAGAGTAGTGGTTACATTAACACTGATGAAAGTTGACTTATGACTTCAATATCATCACAACACCTCCATATTTGATCATAGACTCATAATGCATCCATATATATATATATATATTTGTATGTATAAATTTTCATAATTTTTTTTATAATTTGATATATATTGTTTTCAGAAATGACTAGAACAATACGCTAAAATGTTATTTGATTCGGAGTTACATAGATGACAATGAAAATTTAGCTCATGCACATATATAAATTTTACAGAAACTCTAACTTTTCCTTTTTTATAAATTTTGAATCATTCTTTAAGTCTTATGCATAAAAAGAAAATATTATAGATAACCTAAGATTAATCAGGCTACAATTAACATCGTTTATGAAGATTGACTCATGACTTTAACATCATCACAGCCCCTCATGATCTAAACACCACCAAGCAAGTAAGCAACCATGTTCCTAGCTCTAGTTATACAAAAATTGTTGGTACTTCTATGTGCATATAGATGGTGATAGACTCATATATAATGCATCTATATAGAAATGTGTATGTATATATTTTATATTTTAATTATTGAAAACTGTTTGTATAATTTATGTATATTGTTGGCTTTTCAAGCCCCACATCCAATTCTTTATTGTCACTATTAGTACGAAATTGTCCATTATGGATCCAGAGGCAAAGCCCGCATGGATTTGGTCCTGGGTTCTTTCCCAAAAAGTTTCACACTATTCAGAATTGTACATCATTTTATATACTAGACATTATTTGTCTAAACTTCGGTGGAATTTTGTTGGCATTCCCAACAAACATTCTCTCAAATCAAATATCACATAAAGTTTTGGTTACAACCACCAACGAAACTCTTAATCGCGAAATAATCTCGAGGATTCCTTTCCCATATCTGAAATTTCCAGGATCTTTTGACAATTTCTATTTATACCATTCCTTCCCATCGAAAGTGGTGCACTTCGAACCTTAAGGATATTTTGGTCTTCTTGCATAAATTAGTCAACCCGGCTCTGATACCATTTGTTGGCTTTTTCAAATTCCATGTCTAATTCTTTATTATCCCGATTAGTACAATATTGTCTACTTTGGGTCCGAAGGTAAAACCCTACTAATCAGAGTTGGATATTCTTTTATATACTATACATTATTTGTCTAAATTTCCAGTTTGAAATTTTGTTCGCATTACTATGTGACCTATAAAGTACCAAGTAAAATCAGTGAAGATATTTATCGACGAGTTAATCAGACCATTTTGTGTGATGAAACTTGGCCAAGTAAATTGTTGTCAGAGACAGACTAATAAATGATATTTGTTTTTGACCTTTTTTGGTCTAAAATTGTTTTGCACCTTATATATGTATACACACTCATTTTTTTTGTTCATAATAAGTATTTACAAAACAAATAAGTAATTATTATTTATTAATATCTTACTTAAGTATTTTTGGAAAGCTAAAAAAATCATCAGAAATTTCTAACCAAAAATCAAAATCCCAAAAAAATTAAACTAGAACAAAAATCTGAAATAACAGAAGGGATTCAATATAAAACCAGTAAACATGGTAAATTTAGATGAACAAATAGTATAAAATTATCATCATAGAATTCAAACAACTGACTCACGAAATAGTCTCTAGCGTGATCATACCAAGTAGACAAAGACAGAGATAATAACAGATTCACAAAACCAAAGATTGAAATGAACAGAAGAGTTTCAATCTTCATCGCCTAACCAGTTCCGCTTCAGCTTCGGACCCGTAGGTCCATCCTCTCCAAAAACCTCATTAGGCAATCCATTAATAGCACTCCTAAACATACTCTTCAGACTCTTTCCAACAACAATCTTCTCCACACCTCTTATCTCATCTTCACGGCCATAATCAATCTTTGGTCCCCAATGTCTCATATAGTTCAACCACGCAGGCTCCTCCACTTGTTTCAAATACTCAGCCGAAACAACCCTAAACCTAACCGCAGTATCAAACACTTTTTCACTCTTCCCTGTATCGTTCCTAATCCCTACATCGTCTTTGCCTTGCAACACAAGTCCTGGTTTAGAATACATTGCATGTCCATTTAAAGAAGAGTAAGCCACCGGTTTGTTTCCTCCACCGTGAAACTCAATCTCCGGGGCATCGATCCAGCTTCCTTTGCTATGTTGTGATAAGTACATCCTCTGTAACTTGCCACTGAAGTTACTTATCCGGAGAGTGAAATGTTCCCAATCTCCAATGTGTTCACCTATTCTCCCCAAGGGGATTGTCACGAGCTTGAGCTTGGCTCGTGAAGGGCCATTGAACGGATAAAACATCCAGACAGCTATATCTGTTAGGGTTCCACCATAAACAGGTTTTATGTGAAGATGCACTTCCATGCTCTGTAAATCTCCACCTTGGACACGTTTTCTTGCGTCAGAAGCAACCGGTAGGTCTAACCAGTAAAGACCATCATTGGCTTCGCCTTGAGGAAGATTTGAGCCGTTTGGTTGGACCGGGACCGGGTTTGATTCCTCGCCTTTCTTGTAAAGCAAGGCACCGTTGCTGAAAAACCAGTTAACCGACGATGGGAGATACTTCTCATCTTTGTGGAAATAGATCAAAGGAGCGTAGGCTTGAAACAGAGCATCGATTTGAACCTTGCTTGGCATGCAAGAAAAGTCGAACTTGTTGTTTTTCAAACAAGCTAGGGTTGGATTTGAAGTGAACGTACCAACAAATACACTAGAGGCTTGTGGTCCTCTGTTAACAGGCTTAGAGCTCGAAACCCTAAACCCGTTAGCTTCCCATATCAAAGCGTCTAGCTCAGATTGATCCGTTAGATCAGACTGAACACAACGGATCTTGTCTAGAGGAGGTTTCTCAGCCGTTGTGGTCACGATTAAACCCACTGCACTGTAACCATCAGGAGATACAGGCTGCCAAAAGTATCCAGTTTGGTTCCCATTGTTCTCTACCTTTGTAGATTTGCCGCTCCAGAGAAGAAGATAATCTACAGGAGGTCTTAAAGAGTCGCCAGAGATGTCTTTTCCGACAAGTGTCCATCCAAAAAGCTTGCGGTTATTAGGTTGAGCGTAGAAGCCAAGAAGCGAGAAGCCTTCGGGTAGTGAAGACGGTTCAAAGAAAGTGGCTCCAAGATTATCTTGTCCTCCTTCGTGTACAGTCCATACTTTGTTAAACTTTGTTACTTGGGAAACTTCAAGACCTCCTAAATCTATTATCCCCTTTGCAAATCCTTCTCCTGTAAATTCACATTAAAATCTTATAAAACATTTACAAAATACATATAAATTTGTTCTGTATTTTTTTTAATGTTTTTAGCCCTTATTCACAAAGAAAAAAAAAACATTTGAAAATACATAGACAAAACATAGCTAATAGAGGATGAACATTATAAAAGCGAAACCTGAAGGCCAAGATGGCAATGGATATGGGAGATCGAAGGTGGAATCAATCGGCAAAGATGGTGATGAACTTTGAGCAGAGGAATTGTTACCCATTTTGATATTCACAAATCCAGAAAAATCGTAGAGAAATAATGACTTTGTAGGCTATGATGTGTCGTGGCATAGAAAGACTTGAAGGGAAGTGGGGACAGAATCAATGTTGTTGGTCGAGTTAGATCAACCACATACAGAAAAACTTCGAAGATTTGGTCTTATCTTGAGAGAAACAGCACATGTTATATGTATTAATTTTGAAACGAAAAGCCATCGCAAATCACTATTTGCTTCTGTAGCCTTTGATTTGATCATCATGGTTTACAACATACTTGATCAAGGTTTCGCACGTCTTAATTATTATATTATTTTTTTTTGTTATTCTTGAGATTATTTGTTTCTTTTTTGGATTTCTTGAGAGCTCTTTTGTTGAGAATAGTGTAACATCAACAAAATATTGTGTATACATATAATTTTATACGTACATACAAATGTTAGGGTTTTGTAAAAATCATTTTAGTATTGTTTATCAACGTATTATTACATTGCATTTCATCGGCTTAGTGATAATACTAATTAGTCAGTTTAGTTATAGAAAACAAAACAATGAGACCAGTGATTCTTCAACAGGTCAGATAATAACGTATATAACTTTATTAAAACGTGCGTTTTATAACATTTTCTTGAATTTCATCTAAAACAGCTGTGTTTCTAGTTAACTTCAATAAATGTGTCTTTATTCTGCTTGTATTATTTCAAAGCTGTAACCAGATTAATATCAATTAATAGTATATGGGATCATCTCTCATGACGTGGAAGTTTTTCTTCAATAACTTATTTTATCTTTATTATCATAAGCACACTCACAATCTCACATACACACACCAGCAAAAGATATGTAAAAATCCACAAAAGCTTTGAGCAAATATTTAAATCAAGGACACTTAACGTTACGACCAGGACCACCATAGAAGAAATGAATCCCCCAAGAAGTTCCAGCATTTCCTGTCTTCACATTGTAACAGTTATGTTTATCAGCAAAGTAGTAAAGACTCTTTGGTTCTCTCAGAGTATTAGTTCCATCGACTATCTTAAGGTTCCTGACATAGCTCGCTTTCTTGTGACCTTCATCTGCAAACTGTCCACTTCCCATGTCCGTGGTCGTGTGTTTTCCACCAGTCTTCAAGTTAACGATTTCACCTCCCCATTGAACTCTCGTAGCTCCATTTCCTAGCGTAGTGAACAACTTGCCAGGCCAGTAACCTATGATGTCTTTGCCAACCCTTAGCCACCAGTTTCCTGTTTTTCGGTCCTAGTGATTGCAGTTAAGCATTTTAGGTTAGATATAGAGGTAACTTGGTGAAAACGTTACCTATATCGTAGGACTCAAGTTATCCTTGAATAATATTGTAAAGGTGAAAAAAAACTAAGCTATTACCTTCCATATAAGTATGGATATTTCGTACTGAGCTCCACCGTAGCGTGACACGATGTTGTAAGCTCCACCTACTGAATATCGATTACTTGTCTGAACAAAACCGGAGCAGAGAAGGTTGTAGCACCCTGTTCTTCGATACCCATCACGCTATTTATGAAAATATGGTTTCACAATGATTAGAGATTTCGAGTCTACTATGTTTATAGATACGAATGGACTAATAATCTAAGAATTAGAGAGGTTTATAGTAAACACACAAAATTTGAAGTCTTATTAATATTAGTATTATTATTATTATAAAAATTATATTGTGAATTTTCGTATAGCTGTATCAACAATTCAACGGCTTTCTTATAGGTGTATCAACATTATTTTTGACTATCAATTGTTCTTTCGAACAATCTTGCCATAGGAATAAAAGTGGAATTTTCTTTTAGGTTTTTTTATTTCACTGAGTCATGACTCGTCTTAAGATGGTTTTATCTTCACTTATTTTGTAATGTTTTTTAGCTTTGTTTTACCGTAGAGCATGGCTCTGGAATCTAACACCGATGCTTATTGAGTTTTTTTATAATATAAGTTTTGTTACAAAAAAAAAATATTGTGAATTTTCGGTTGTCAAACACTTGTTATATAATTCTATTCAGGATCAGAAACTAGTAAACCTTTAAATTTTGTAAAGGATTAGTGTTTAATATATAAAAGGATAAATAAGCATAAACAGTTCGGAAGAGAGAACTTACCGTCCAGTAAACAAAAAATCTAGGTCTGTTATCATCATATAGTTCTGGATAAACCTATAAATTAAGGCGAACAAAATTACATGATAAGTTACATGTTTTGCATAAGAACAAAGAAGAGGTCGCGGAGAAGGGACCAAACCTGCCAACCAGCTTCAATGCTGTTAAGACTAGAGCCAGATCCGGACACAATCCAAGTCTGAGCCAAGCTAAACTCGTCGGGAACTTGGACATATGGTTTCCACAGATTTATAACAACTTCTGTGCCATAAAATGTTCCGTTCCTCGCACCCATTATCGCGTACTAAAATCCAACTCCAACAGAAATTAATGGATAGCGTAAGCTACAAGACAGTGGAGAGTAACAAGACAGTACCTCATGACCTTTTGTTGGATCAAAGGTTGTAGTTCGTGGGATGCTATGATGAGGCTTTCTCCCAAATCTCTTGATGGATTTAGATCTTAAGAGATCTTCTTTCTTTGTTCTTCTTATGGGAACAGTGTTATCAGGACACTCTCCAGCCTTGTGCCAGACCTGAGTTATAGTCTTTATTGCCTCTTTCTTGATGTACGTGGAATCACTTTCAGGGCTGAAACTTGGTCTCATCTACGTACAAAAACTTTGTATTGCAAGTGATTAAAAAATATTGTGTTTTAGCAATATAAAGACTCAAAAATGAAACCAAACCTGGATGGTATGGTGTTTAAGTAAAGGATGATCAAAAGCCGGTTGCTTGGTAATAGGAATACAATCTATTACATCTCCATCTTCACTCTGTAAGGAAATTTTTGATTAAAGCGAATAATAAATCATCTGTACATAGAAATTTATGAATTTTGTAGGACAAATGATTTAGATAATACAAAATAAATTATGACAAAATCGTATATAAGGAGAAAAATATTGAAAATAGCATTCATTAAAGAGTAAAATGATAAAAAAAAAAATCTAAAGTCTCATTAATGAGAGGAATGTTTTTCTTTGTGTGCTATTTTTGAAACAAAAAAATTGTTTTGATGCTACTTTAAAATAAGTCTCTAATTTGTACAAGATACCTTAATGGATTTAACAGCAGGCTTGTTAAGTCGCTTCAAATGTCTATGTATTTTAACTTCCTGGTGATGGGAAAAATCATGTCCATCAACTCGAATAGCTATTGTCACCGCTATCATCATCAGAGCCACCGTGAAACTAGCCATTCTCATCATGGTTATAAATAAATTTCGTAGTGAAACTTTTAGCAAGAACTCATGGGCATTTATAGGAGGAGATTGCTTACATTTCATATATAACTATTATTGACAGGAGCTTCTAATATTAAAAATAAAATGAAAACCAGACCTTGTCAACTATAAGGTTCTGATCTTAGTTTAGATAACTCTTGGTCGTATACATTCATAGCTTTTGGTTAAGCCAGATCATTTTAATGAAAGTACAAAATGACATTTGACCAAACGATAGGTATAATTACTCTAAACAAACCAATTACACATATATATGCAATTTAGTCTTCGCCTTGATTTGTGTATATTTATCATTGTTCTTATGAATATATTTGTTAGTCTCAAACTTTGACTAATAAATCAACCGTTTGATATAAAGTAAAATATATTTGTTAGTCTGTCATGAACCATTCCGCGTAAGCTCGCGAGCTTTTACGTCAGTTCATTATTAAATCGATACCTTAATTTATAATACGGTTGGTACATTCTTTTATTAACTTTCCTAGGTCATCATTGAATATTATGTTAAACAATTATAAATCTCTTACTATGTTAAATTGTTTATATACTTTACAATTGAGAACACGTCAATGCGATCCACCAAGTCAACTCTTGGGGTTTCTAGGCCCACATTTTTGTTGACTTTATCAAAGGCTGTCAGAATTCACAAGATAGATCTGCAATCCGCATATATATATAATGATAAACTATAGTATAAACTATTTTATTTTCTTGATCAAGAAGTCAAGAACTATAGCATAATCCAAGACAATTGAAAAGCTGCCGCCAAAAAATGATTTAGTCTCAAATGAAGTTTCACCAAGTTCCACCAAATTAAACTAAATGAATGTTACCATTAAAATAAGATCATGGTACTATGCTAGATTAATGAAGTTTGACCAACAATTCTAATGGAAATTGCTACATGGCTAATTTAATGGCAAGATCCAAAATTATCATCTCTATGTTTTGTTATACATAAACAAAGCAATTATAAATAAATGATCATAAATATTTCAGTATACACATGGGACCATGTTCTTTAAAGAAATTATATCTTCTCTTCACTCCATAGAAATAGAGAAAACACTCAAAACAAACCCTAAACAACTATGGCAATCTGAAACCAATATACTTAAGAATGTGTATATATAGTATATGATTTATACAATTAATGATTAATTTAGAATGATCTGCAATGCAAGTAAGTAGACAGATCCTCAAGGGCAATTAGGGTTTCGACCAGGACCACCATAGTAGAAGTAACTTTCCCAAGAACCTCCATTGCCACTCTTCACATTGTAACAGTTCTCTTGATCAGTAAACATTTGAAGATTCTCAGGGTTTCTCAACTTATTTGATCCATCAACTACTTGAACGTTCTTGAAGTAACTCGCTTTGCCCCAACCCTCCTCTGCGAACCTACCACTTCCCATCTGAGTGGTTGTGTGTTGTCCTGCCTCGGACTGCGAGTTCACCACTTCACCTCCCCATTCGATCATCGATGCACTTTCTGATAAGTAAGAGAAGAGTGAAGCTGGCCAGTATCCCATTATGTACTTTTCTCCAAATTGTAACCACCAGTGTCCTTCTTTTGGGTCCTGAGAAAAAAAAAACCTAAACTCATCAAACCTAACTAAAACCATGTACTCATTAAGCTACATATTAGAAGTAGGTTTAGTTATAAATTCCTTTTTTTTACACATGCTTTTTTTGAAACATAAAAGTTTTAGATTATACAAAATGTATATTTTTTGTAACACTTACAAAATGTAAATATTATATAGTATTAACTAAGTTATGTTTTCAAAAGATTTGAAGTGGAAACAAGTTTGGATTCTTGTTGTTGGTTTACCTTCCAGATAAGTATGGTAATGTCATATTGAGAGTTTCCATAGCTTGATAAAGGAGAGATTGATCCACCCATTGCGATTTCTCTATTGACTTGAACAAATCCTGAGCACAGAAGATTGTAGCAGCCTGTGCCTTGGTATGCATCACTCTGTTTTTTTCACAGGGGAGACAAAATAATTATTCTTCAAGAAACTAAAATAAACATAGAGATAGAAACTAAAACAAAGAGATGGAAACTAAAACACACAAAGAGATATAAACTTACAGTCCAATAAGTGAAGAGTCTGGTGTGGTTATCACCATACAGTTGTGGACTCACCTGAAAACACACAAATCTTTTGATCAGAAAACACAAAACCTAACTTCTATTACAAGTAACCCGAAAGGCTAACCTGCCAGCCAGCTTCAATACTATTAAGATCAGAGTTGAAATTTCCACCCAAAACCCAAATCTGAGCTAAGCTAAACTCATTAGGCATCTCAACATCTGGATTCCATACATTAATCTTCGCTTTAGCACCGTAGAAAACACCATCTTCGACATACATTATCGCGTGCTACATCAAATCCAAAAGAGTTAAGAAAAAGTTATTAAAAGACTCAAAAAGTGATGCACAAGAAAACATTACCTGATGGCCATTTTGTGGAAGGACACTAGTTGAGTCATAAGATTTGAGTTTAGGGATACTTTTCTGACTCTTCATACCGAAACTCTCGACCGAACTGGCTCGGTAAAGATCTTGCTTTGTCGTTCTTCTGATTGGGATTGTGTTCACTGGGCATTTACCATTGACATGCCAAAGCTGAGTTATATCATTAGAGTGATGATTCTTGGTTCTTGATGAAACTTTACTCTCGGTAAAGAAACTCTCTGGGTTGAAACTTGGACTCATCTATATAAAAAAAAGCATTAACAATGTCAGAAACACTCACATAGAGAGAAAACTAAAGAAGAAGAGTTACAAAACCTGGACAGTGTGATTAATGAGCAGAGGATGAGCTAAAGCTGGTTGGTCGGTGATTGGGACACAGTCGATTATATCTCCATCTGGGCTCTGTTCCAAAACCAGAAATGATTGAGTAAAGTCAGCTAAAAAAGGAAACTTTTTTTTTTGTAAACTGGAAAAAAAGGAAACTTTCTGTGAAATTATTTACCTTTATGGATTTGAGAGGTGGCTTGTTGAGTCGTTTCAAGTGGGTACGGATTTTAAGATCGGAGAACCCATTTTCGCCGGAGACGAATGAAGAAGAGAGAGACACCACCACCGTCGTTACCAGAGCGAGCAAGAAGCTAACCCTTTTGAAATTAGCAGCCATGGTTGAAGAAACTCAAGAAAAGGTTTAAGCTTTTTATTACAGAAAGAGAAGAAGATGAGAGGTTCTTTGGATTGTGCGTTTAGTTTCTTCTGGGCACTAATAAACACTTTGGCAGACAGAACAAAAAACTTCAAGAAAAGGACGATTCTTTTGAAATAAAGACAAGTGTGAAATTTGGATTCTATTGTGTAAAGATTGATTGGTTGTTTTCTTCTCTGTCTCTCAGTTAAATTTGTCTTTTTTTGTCAGAATCTTTTTCTGGACTAGTTCGAAGGTTAGATTTTTATTTAAAATGTATATTATCTTGTTTTACTGTCAGCTTTATAGAAAATAGAATTTTTTTACTGAAGTGGAACCTTCCATTCTTTTGACTCACTAATGTGTATTGGGATTTCAACATTTTGATTTGGAGAAATGATTATAATTCTTCTTTTTTGGACAAAATTTTAGAAATCTCTCTTTAGATTTGTAGTAGTGACAAGAAAAAAAAAATTGGATTAGTAAATCAAAACCAAAAAGATAAAATAAGATCATATCATTGGAAGGATGATGTCTATTAAAGATTATTCCTTTTGTTTTTTTTTCATTGCCTAATGATGATGTCTATTAAGACTTAACAGAATCAAATTATTAGCATCTTAGAATGATAATTACTAATTTTACATAAACATTTTGCATTGTCATAATAAATATGTATCAGCAGGGAGACAAAGTGGCAATACTTCGTCTCAAATCCTAATCTCAAGCTCCACACATTTCCTTTTCAATTCTGTTACATCTTCATTTCTCAATTTTGTTCTCTCTTCATTTTCTTTAAAGCCGACTCATGTCCTATGCCATTAAATTCTTATTGGACAAAACACTTGTTTGTCTGTTTTGCATGTAAATTCATACAATTTTTCTATGTATAAATTTCTCATCAGAAATATTCATCAAGTTTTTCTTAAAATTTTAAGATTTTATGCGCACCACTACAGTAGATATTTCAGGATTCATCATTGTACAAACTAGGAAACACGTGAAAGTTGAAACTTTCTAGCAAGCTTTTATAACCAGTGGCGCCTAATCTTATGCGAGAAGAAAAAAAGTAGTGAGGTTAAAATCTCACACGGCAAACATGGAAACATAACAACCCAACTCACTTTTGTTCTTTTTAAATTCAACAATTGTTTGTTTTCTTACCATCCAGAATTCGGAACATGTGAACTTCTCAAAATTTATAACATTTCAAAAGGGTCAAAGTTAATCATATAATCTTTGAACCAAACACCTTCTTCTCAGTTGAAAGGTCCGCAAAAAAATAGCACAAAGAAACTGAACATTTTAAAAGGACACAGAAAGAGTGGTTTCATTTTCAATAAAGGTGACAAAGTGGAATCATGGAGTATTGTGTTTGTGTGCTTAACTACACATGTCACGGCCTCACAGGTATGGATCAACTCCTACCACACTTCAACCTCCCACTAGATATTATTATTATTACATACTAAAAAAGTGGACTGGACCACCCTCATATCAGGCTACGTTATGGGCCTTAAGACTATTACATAGGCAAAGATCATGTCTCGACTAAAAATTGCTCAACATATCCAACTGGAGTCGGATTCCATACAAAACGAAACTGTTTTTTAAACATACAATTTGTTACATTTCAAAGACGCAACCATGTTCCAATTGTATTGGAATGATACTTGCATCTATCATTCAGCGGCGGAAGGCATTGCCTTCAGCTTCAGTTCCACGCTGTGAGTAATAGCTTCTGCGACGCACACTTTCTTCAATAGTCGAGCTTCCACCTTTCTCAATCCCATACACACTTTTATTAGCGTCGTCCAAAAAGCTTTTCCCTAACGAGTTTTTGTTCTTACTAGCTTCCACTGCATCGGTTTCATCAGCTTTCTTCAACCTCCTCCATCTCTGCTCCTCATGCACCTCTGCGTCCATTTGCATTTGCTTGAATCTAGCAGCTCTCTCTTCCTCTGATAGTTTAGAGCCACCCTTCCTGCGTCTATTCTGGAATCCATTCTCCTCCCTCGAGGGGTGCTTGACATTGTCTAAATCCTCTGTTTTCCTTTTTCTGTCCTCTTCACCAGAACTCTTGATATTTTCCCTTTCCAAACGGCTTCTGTAAGGGGAGCGATTCCTATACTTCTCACTGTGTCGGTCTCGATCTTCTCTACGACTATCTCTTCTCTTTGATTCATCATCCATATCTGACCTTCGCCTATCTTGACTATCTCTTCTTTTGTATTCATCATCCAACTCTGACCTCCGTCTCTCATAGTGCTTATCGTGACTTTCTCTCCTTTTGGACTCATCCTCTAAGTCAGACCTTCTTCTCCCGTAGTTCTTATCACGACTTTCCCTGTCGTCGTGTTTGTCATGATCCCCTGATGTTCTGTGATGACGGGATTTTCTTACATTCTCTTCACCAGAATCTTCCTCCGAGTCAGAACGGTGTTGCTTACGATGCTTACGCTTTTTCTTATGCTCCTTTGCATCTCCATCTTTACCCTTTCCCTTTTCCTCCACCTATAAACAAGAAAGTTCACCAACAGGTCAGTAGATATACAAGGTAAACGAGGCAAAAAACCATAAACAACATCCAATACAAGTATCAATCCAAAAACCCTGCAAGTAAAGTAAAAGCTTACAGATTTTCGAATAAGAGCCATCTTCACAGGGTTGTTCTTGATTTTAGCAAGAGCTTCTTGCTCGCGCTGCCTAATGAGAAGCAAAGGGTCAGAGTGAAGCTTCCTCCAAGAATCATTAGCAGAGGGAGTCTTATCCTCAAACAACGCACCAGGAGCCGAAGGATCTGGCTTCTCAGTGGCATTATTACCAGCTTCAGCAGCATTAGCTAAAGGCTGCTCTTCTTTCTGAAAGGACACACCTGAACCACTAGCACTCCCTTTCCCTACAGCTAATCCTGAATCATACAGAAAATCCAATCTCTCTTGTCTCCTGTAAGAAGATACAAAAAAATACGATTTTTAGAATGACCCACAACTTTAAATCATCAATTCTATCACAATCATTAAAAAAATCACTAAAACTTACTCCAAATCATAAGATACAATCTATAAACCCTAACCCTAATTCCAAAATTAGATCCAACCCAAATCGATTTGAATCACCGATTCAATCATAATCACTAATCAAATCAACAACCAAATCATAAGATACAATATCTAATCACTACCCCTAATTCCAAATTTAGATTCGACCCAAATCGATTGGGATCGAGAGAAGAAGAATAGACTTACGGGATGAGACCGGCTTGTTCCTGAAGAGCGCGAAACTCAGAACGCTCCTTCTCCTGGACGATCTGGAGACGAAGCTCCTCAAGCTTCTTCTGCTCGGCCTCTTGTTTCTGCTCAGCCTTCCACACGTTCTCTATGTTACGGAGACTCCCCGTATGCCATCCCTTCTTGTTCAAAAATTTCATCCCCATGATTGCTCCTCTTTCTCTTCTCTCTCTATCGTTTCAAATCGAATTCTCGTGGTGGTGGTTGTAATGATCTGCTCCGTCTCCGCCGACTAAATAATGAAGAATGTGAGAATATATCAGAGCCGTTGATTTTATATACGCGTGATGATATCTCATCGGTAGATGAATAAGCGTCGTTTTATTTAATGGGCCTGTTGTGGGCTTCTTGCGATACTTTGCAAATTAATTAATTGGTTCCGGTTAGCTTGGTTAAGTCTAATCAATACTCGAGAATCACTGCTTCTACCAGAATTAATCAATTGGATCCGGTTTAGCTTGGTTAAGAGCAGTTCAGTTACTAAGCTCGAAGGGGTGTGGTTGTGTGCGTGATGTTGATCTCCAAGGCACTCGACGAAAGAAGCCGTCGCAATATTTGATCTACCCTTCTTTATTAATATGGCTATTACAATATAATGATCAGAACATATGAGCCCCAAGTCAAACAAAACTTTTGCTCTATTGAAGTTCACACTTCTTGCGCTGTTGCTGAATAAGCTGACTTCTAAGATAGCATTCTTCAATCTGCATAAGAAGAAGACACTTATTAGACTTCATCAACTGATAAGAACAAAAGGTTATGTCAGATTCTATGTTTCAGGTTTGTACTTGAGCTGAATGTGTCTTCAGTAGTGTAACTCCACAATCTTGTACTGCTGCCTTCTCTATGCTGCTTACTCTTGCTAGTTCAGAGATCAAAGTCTCCATCTCTTGTGTCTGCAAAGTGCATCAAACATGTTATTCCAGATTCAAATTTATTCATGTTTTGTGGTGAAGTCAACATTGGAAGTCGTTTGCTAACCTTAGGCAAAAGCTGTCCAATGTTTTGCACGATGCCTTCAACAGACTTTGAAGCGACAGAAAGTACTTCTGCTAACTCTTTACTCTCAACCTGGTTTTGAGACGCAAAAGTTAAAGCGTTTTAGTGAAAGCTATACAAAAAAAGAACAAGTTTATTCATAGTTGATCCGAACAGTATATACCTTGATGTCAGCATCAAGAGGTAGCCGCAATGAAGCATTACGTAAGGCGTCAGATGTTTCTGTAAGTGACGTTGTGTATTCATCTTCAATTGCTGTCCATTGTTCCAACGAAGGAATCTGCATAGAGTTAGAGATTAGTCAACAATTCTCAATGAGCACAAAAAAAACTGTATGAGCGAACTTACTTGAGACTCCACAATCTCCTTAACAGCTTTCACTCTCAATAATCTCTGCAGTTCCATGCGTTTCTCCCGTACAGAGTCAGAAAGCTCTGACATTCTTAAACCAAGGGAGTAGAACATCCTCTGCAAGAAAAAAAAAATCTCACTTTAAGATCACCACAAATATGACATAATATCATACTGATCTATCTACCAAACATAATGTTGTTTCGACAGTGATAACTTTAGAGTCTAGACTATTGACAGTATCCTTCAGATCACGACCATCATAACAGAACACACACACACACACTTCTGAAACTGATGTTAATGTCAAACTATAACCAATAGATTTGTGCTAAAATATCAAACTTGATTTTCAGAGTCGAAAGATCTGACCTCAGCATGTGCTTTCTGGGTTTGCGTTTTAACCTCAGCGTTTGCGTTTGCAAACCTCCACTGCAAGTAACGATTATGAAGCAGTTTCAGAGAATGCGCATCAGTTTGTTGACCTAAAACTTTCTTCTGCTTCTTCGCATCTGCTTGAATTTTAGGCGCCACGGGAGGCAATGACAACGAAGCTCTTACATCCCGAAACGACGACGGATCATCGGAAGATGAACTCAGGGATCTCCGGAGAGGAGACGCGGTTTGATTGTTAACCTTCTTCGCGTGGCTCCTCAACAGATCTGAGCCGTTGGATTTGTCTCTTTCGTTCTCTTCTTCGCCGTCCGTGGAGACTGATAATCTGAGAAGCCTAGCCGCGGCGGAGGAAGTAAGCAAACGCTGCTGGTTAAGTCTAGATCTGGACGGAGGCGGCAGCATCGGCGTCGGAGTATCGAGACGGTGACCGTTCTCCTTCAACGGCTTGGATCGAATGTTCTGCTGCTGGTTTTTGCCTCCGTCGTGGTGAAGAGGAAACGGCGAGTCTAGGCTACGCGTTGTCTCGGAAGGGCGGTGGTTCTCGTCGCCTTCCGCTAGTTTCAACTGCCGTCTCGACTTCTGAACGGAAACGGATCGATGATTCTGGTGGTGATGATGTCTGGGAGTCGATAGATGGAGATCTCCGGCGGAGGAGGAGGAAGATGAAGACGATGAGGATGAAGAAACCGGAGACATGAATCTCGAGCTGACTTCTCTCACTCTCGGACGCCGTGTAGACGGCGGCGGAGGAGCCGCAGTCGCCGGTGCAATTGCTGCCGGTGTTGATGGGTAATCGAATCGGATTGAATTAGATTTCGTAACCCTAAAAACGAAGAGGAAGAAGAAAGGGGATAACGAGAACAAATGGTTTCGAAATTATACAAAAGAAAAAAGAAAGTAGCCGTTAAGGTAACGCTCACAAAGCAACAACGTTTCTCTGGTGACCGTGAAACAGGAAGATATTGTAATTAATTAGTGGTTTATCTTAATTAATCATATAACGCCTGATTAATGTTAGTGGGCCTTTAAATAGTAGGCCCAGTAAGGAGCGTCGAGTTTATATGTGAGAGGTTTTCTGCAATTTCCTCACCTTTGACTTCACTGTAGCTCAAGAAGTTAAAACAATGGAAGCTTTTGTTTCATTCAGCATTTTGTGTCACGTACATAGGATATTTAAGGTAATAAAACAGAAGCTTTCTTTATAAATAAAACTTTATTGGTAAATCAATATGATAATGATGATAACAACATGTATATAAAACCATAATCCCAATATTTTAAGAGACATTACAAAAGCCAAATCATGAAAGCCGTAGGAAACAGATGTTTCTCAAAGATCAGCAAAGACTGTGAATATGTTGCCGTTGATGTAATCATTCTCAACCAAACTCACCAAATAGTAGCTGTTCTTGACCTCCTCCAGCAAGTTTCTTGAAGGGTCAGCTTCAGGGTACAAGTTAGCCCAGCTTCTTGACCATGTCTCAAACGCTTCATCTTTCCACACTTTGAAGCTAGCCGGGTCAACAATAGTTGGTTGAATGATCTCCTTAGCTGGGAAAACACCCCAAGTAACAGCATTCACATCGGATTGTGCAGTGTTTGAAACCCAGTTCTCTCCTTTGTTGACAGCTATGTAAGTTATAGATGGCAGAGATTTGCATTTCTCAATAACTGCATCTAACTTCTCCTTTGAGCAGAAGAACTCTAGGTAAGCCTTTTGGTATACATACCCACCAGGACCTCCCCATCCTGCAAACCAAACATAAGTGAAAGAACTTTGATGAGTCTCTGAGTCAGTAGCACTAGTTATGAGATGGGAACTTATTGCTCACCAACAGTTGAGGAATCAGATCTCTCAGCGTTGACAGATGGTTGGCTATTGATAGTCAAGAATCCTTTGGAGTTTATTTTCACCAGCTGCTCGTTTATGATCTTTGTCTCTGGCTGGAGTCCGTCCAGTTCAGACCATGGACTGCTTTTTAAGTTTCCAAGGCAGAGTTCCTTGAATTTCTGTTACGTGACAGTGTTGTAATGTAAGTGAAGTTAAAGATTGTTACAGTAGTGTTAATGAAAGATATGATCTATACCTCCTGAATGTCTTCAATGCTTTTCAACGGGACAACCCATTCTTGTTGAAGCTTCTTGTCACGTGCTCGTGGACGTGAGAACTGACAACAAGAAAAGGTTTTAATTAAACAGAAGCTAAGAACACGTTACATATAACAATCAAACAGACCAATCTATTCTATTACAAAGGATATTAGTACCTGATGATCAGTGAGTGCACCATATGAGGCACTGCGTGAATCACCCCACCGGCCCTGTGGAAAGTCTTCCCAGCCTTTGGTTCTAGAAATGTAGCTCTTAGGACGGTTCGCCCTTCAAAAGATTAGAATAACTCTTATATTCTCAGTGGATAGGCATAATCAGAACAAGAGAGAAACTAAGTGTGGTTACCAGAAAATGGGACGCACATCTTCCTTAGTACGGAATACATTTGCTGGACGTCTCCATGGTAAAGAACGAGAGATTTTAGACTCATCAATCATACCAAGGTTCTGCAACATCAGCACGGTAGTTAGAATACTCCAGTAGTAGCACAACAGGTAGTAGAAAAATGAGAGGACCAACCATCAATATTGCAAGAGCTGATTTCTCCATGTTCAGTGTGTAGAGATGAAGAGACTTGGTTCCATGAGCCAAGATCTTTCTGCACATTTCTGTTCCAAGGTGAATACCATAGGCTTTCACAGCTTCTTCATTGTCCTGGATAGGCTCCAAGGCAGCCATGACCTCACCTGGTATCTATATTATGACGCACAACATCAAAATCTACCTTCAACATATGACTACCACAGCGCAAGCAATTACCAAACAATAATATAAACTTTTAATCTAGCTGATCAAAACTAAAGAACCAATATTATATCACCCTTGATGTTACAGCAAGATCTCAAAACATACCTTGGTCTTACAGAAACCAGTCATACGCAAGAACCCTTTATAGTTATTAATAGGCATGATCCCAGGAACAATGGGACACTTAATCCCAATTTGCCGACAATCATTCACAAACTTGAGAAAAACATCGGTATCATAAAAAAGCTGAGTAACAATCAAATCAGCTCCAGCATCAACCTGTTCCAAAACAACAATCCAAACTCAAAAAAAAAGCCAAAACCTTTACAAAAAAAAAAAAGACAAGACCTTTCTCTTCAAGTACTCAAGATCACTCTGATAAGCTTCATCAGAAGCAAGCCCATTCTCACCAATAACATCAGGATGTGCCTCTGCATCCAAAAGATCCAATCTTTTAATCACAATCACAAGATCAAAGAAAGAAAGAGAGAGAGTTAGCAACCATACCAGGATAACCAGCAACAGTGATCCCAAAGTAATCACCATACTTACTCCTAACATGATTCACAAGATCCAAAGCACAACCAAACCCTCCTTCAACCTTAACAAACTTATCATGACCATGAGGAGGATCACCTCTAAGCGCAAGAACATTCTGAATCCCATTAGCTTTAATGGTCTCAAGCGCGTGGTCTATCTTCTCCACAGGCATGTTAGTGCACGTGAGATGCATCATACTCTCCACACAGACAACGTTCTGCATCCTCGAAGCGATGTCGAGGGTGAGATCTGCTGTAGATCCACCAGCTCCCCAAGTGATGTCGCAGAAAGTGGGACCGTAAGCGACCATACGGTCCATACGCTCGAAGAGGTTGTCGACTCCATCTTCTGTCTTGGGAGGGAAGAACTCGAAGGAGAAGGCTGTTTTGCCTTCGTTTGCTAGGGACTGGATCTTGTCTATCACCTTCATGATCTTCCCTGCTCTGTTCGGACAAGTTATACTTCTTCTTGTGCTCACTGTTTTATAGTAGAAGGGATTCCAAGAAGTTAGGTGTGATTCACTGACTCTTAATATTTACTTTTTAATCATAGAAGATGAGTTTATTACCAACTACGAGGTGGTAGTGTCACTGTCTTTCGCCAACCCCTGCCTTAAAGTTAGGTGTAGCAAGAACCACTCACTTCACCCACCTACCACGCAAGTCTTCGGTTTCAATCTCAGAAAGGAATCTGGTTGGATTTTTCAAACCGTCTTACTTCAGCTTCTGTCGGCGCCGACACAGTTGCACGTCTAACTATTAGCGGTCTAAAACTCCATTAGTGCTGTTATATATCTTTGAAACTTTTATCAAACGGTTTTGTATTTGTGACAAAAACAAGCTAA
>JABAYD010036664.1:0-17366 GCA_014822095.1 Diplotaxis tenuifolia
ATATTTTCGTCGTCTTTTTACGAGAAAACCACGACGAAATTTGTTTTCCTCGTAACTTCGTCGTAAAGTCGACGTTGATTTACGACGACTAGTTTTCCTCGCTAACTTTCCTCGCTAATTTCGTGTTTTCTTGTAGTGTTTGGATATTTCCAAACATATCCGATATAACATGAATACAATATATGATTACTTTGTGGCTTATGATACAAAACTGATCCGAAACCGATGTGTTGTATCAGAACACGACTTGTATTTACAAATTTATTGGAATATAACTTAAGATAATGGTACAAAGTAGAACATATATCCAAAAAACTTCGGCCGAGTCTCAACAGGTACTAGCCTACTATTGGCCCAGCAATTTACCCTTTTAAAGTATGAAAGCCCAAAGTTTGTAACCATTTTTGCTGAAGGTGACATCTTAATTACTAATTAAGTCAACATTCAACAAGAGGAGATATAAATCATATAAAGGATTAAAGAACAGATAGGACTGCAATAATTAATTTAAGCTGAGTAAGAATTCAAAAGGACAAAACACATTAGGGTTTCTTACAGAGAGAAATTAAAAATGTGAAATATGATCAAAATATGTTGTTCGAGACAAAAGACTTGCAAGATTTCCTAAATTCAATATTCGTAAAACAGAGAGAGGGGTAGAAAAGATAGGAGTTGGAAGACACTAGGTATTAACCATAAAGTGAGTTTCCTCTGACATATGTGAATTTAATTGCATTTTCAGAAACTTCTTCCCAAAAACAAATCCAATAGTCTATTCAGAAGACTAACTCACAAGGTAAACTGAAGTCTCTTATTTAACTTTACAACCACAAGTGTATATACATTCAAATACTTGTCTGTAATAAATATGCATGGCTCAACATGATCTCATACATGCATCCAAATACCAGTTATGCGATATACTTTCCGTCATATTATATTATGTATTTTGTTCACTTAATGAGCATCTGTAATTTTATAAGAAAATAGTTAAACTATATTTACTTTATTATTTATGTTAAAAATGAAAAAGGATATTGTAAAAACAAAATTTAGAACTAAAAGTTGACATTTAAAAATGTTTTTTGTGAACTTCAAAAAACGAGTTAGATATATATTGTTGGTAATGTACTAAATGTTGAATATAGCATCAAAAAAATCTGAAGAAACAGACAAAGTAGGAAATGTTCGTAGTCTTCATTCAGCAATGGTCTATGTTGGTAATGTACTAAGAGCATCTCTAATGTATTATTCCATTTTTTACTCCAAAATGGTGCAACTCCAAAATTGAGTAGCCTTTTACTCCAATGTATTACTCCATTTTTACTCCATATAATAGAATATTCCTAAATAATTTATTTTTATTTAGTTAATAATTATCAATATTACTTTCAACTTATAAAAATTTAACAATTAACCCAACTATTTCATGTTTACAAAACTTAAATATAAATATATTTTATTAAATTAAAAATTTATTATTAAAAATATAATAAATGATAAAATATGTATAATATACCATATTTTATTTTATTAATGAACATTAAAATATTATTTTAAATATTATTTAAGTATGAAATAAAAACATTTAAACTTAGAAGGACCACTTTATAAATAAAAAAAGTTCAACTCCAAAATGGAGTAATGGACAAGATTACTCCATAAATGGAGTAATCCTAGCTATTACTCCATTTTGAAGTTGGATATGGAGTGGGGTTGGAGAGGATTTTACTCCATTTTGGAGAGGATTTTACTCCAAAATGGAGTAGGGTTGGAGATGCCCTAACGTATAAGCGGTTTGGCTTAGGTCAACCTTTTCAGTTAGTTTATCAATGTTGGCGAATAAAGATAAAGTTCTGAAGAGAAGATTGTTCTTCACTAAAACATCTCATAAAACTGACGGATATATGGATAATGTGGAGTATTTAAGAATCGATCTCGTTTAAAGGTTAGAAACAAAAGAAAGGGGAAAGAACAGTGAGAGAACTAATTTCCATTTCTTCCCCTCCCAAGCTAGGTTTCTACATTCTGCCGTTTACTAAGCAACCATAGAGTATTTCTGGTTGTGGTAAGATATGATATCATATGATTTCCTTAAATCACATTAAAACAATTTCTAAGCAAATATGTGTGAAAAGAAATAGAATATCGAGTAACTAAGGTTAATTATAATTTATAAAATGTCTCATACATTTATCATTACATTAGACAATAAGATCATAGATCCTTACAACACCAAAAAGAGAAGAAGATACATACACATACCATATCTTGTTCTTGAATGATCAAAGTTACCTGTTATGCAGTGGATTTGGACCTGTGGGAATTATCCGTTTTGATTCTAAGGCTGTAGAGTTGGCGATCGTCTCCGTGGAGTCGTACTGTAGAACTTGTGCTTCTTCTTTTTCGCCCGATCCATTCT
The DNA here is from genome assembly GCA_014822095.1 of Diplotaxis tenuifolia. NCBI lineage: Eukaryota > Viridiplantae > Streptophyta > Magnoliopsida > Brassicales > Brassicaceae > Diplotaxis > Diplotaxis tenuifolia. The sequence continues at coordinate 2,423 of JABAYD010036664.1, forward strand.
TCATCAGCAGACTCCGCATTGAAGCTGATTCCGAATGATGAATGAATAAAGTAATCAGGAGAGAAAAGGCCAATAGTAAACCCTTGATCTTCATTTTCTATTTTGGATTTTGCTCAATATCTGTTTTTATTTGTTTGATGAAGGATATAGAATATGAAGGAAGCAAATAGCTCGACTGTTATAAATAGCGACGTTTGATAAAAGGGGCAAAAAGAATTAGAGTGGATAAAATTTATATACAAACTATAATTCATAAAAGAACAAATAAAATGAAGCATGTCATTTTAAATAATAATTTAGTTGAGAAATAATTAGGTAATTATTTGGAAATCATGCATGTTCCTCTTTATCTCGTTATCGCTACGATAAAAAAAAAAAGGTTCTTCATTGTCTCTGATTTGAAGCCTCAGCCTCATTAAGTGATCCGGTGGACTCATTTATGGTAACAGTAAAGCTGACCAGTTGTACTTAAATACAATAGGAGTATTAAATAGGTTTTCTTTATGAATATCAAACATTCTGCTACGAGTCACTAGAAAAACTACATGATACTCTTACTTGCATTCTTATGTATGTTTTCTCCCTTACAAGTGGCTTTAGATTCATAAATGATAGCCTCGAGAGATAGATTTCAAGCTTAATTGATCTCATCAGATGATCGTAGAATCTCTCAACTCTTTTTAGATAGAGTCGGGATGACATGAACGACAAAACTCAATTTCCTAATGAATATGGTCATGACCCAGACGATTTTAATCACTTAAAGAGCTTTCGTATTTATTATGTGAAGAAGAGAGTATCGTAGAGGCCTTTGAAACAAAGAACATGGAAAGTGTAATGAGTTTGGCAGTGCAAAGTTTAAAGTAAGTGAACAAGTGAAAAGGGAACCCATGCTTGATTGCTTCCTCCTACTAACTACTTAGTACTATAGCAACTATCGATTTCAATCAAACGCATTTAATTTTTTTTCCCCAAAAGGACTTTCCTCATTTTTTACTTACACACCACCACTCTTTCTTACAACTTCTCGATTTCAGACAAGTTTAAATACAAGAAACTAAGCAATCAATGTTATTCACATGTTTACGTTTAGAAAATCTATTTGAATCTCTTTTAAAAAAGAAGAAATCTATTGAATATCAGTAAAACAAACAAACAACATGCAAACTAAATAAAATATAAACTATGTTATGAATTCAATTACAAATTAACACAGAACTATCTCAAATATATGTATAACCCTAAACTTTTGAATTTGTTCCAAGAACGCAAGCTGGCTATCCAATATCATTGTCAATGCCAATATAATCCAACCACACCACACACAGAAAAAAAAAGCCACCATTCAATACTCTTAGGTTGTTCATGAATGGTTCTGAAAAAGCTATGTCTTCGAAAATAACAATAAACTAGATTATAAACGGCCCGGCGGGTCTTTATTTTATGGTATATATACACATTTCAAAAATTACAATCTAATCGTTTCACTTTTACTAATTAATGATATATTGTTTAAACATTGTATGTCATCACTGTATTGTATAACATGGGGATCAGTGAAATATCGTGACCCGTAAACATTTTAGTAATAGTTTATAAAGTTTTTTGATAAATTTGGTTCAAAATTATATACACTAAACAATTTAGTCAAAATTTTAAGTTCATTTTTAATGAAAAATTGAAAGACTAGTATATTACTGTTAGAAACTTATAACAATAGTCAATATAAATTATATAAATAAAATATATAACGTTCTTAATTTATTCTAAATAAATTTAAAACTCGAGTACATATATGTATAAATAATTTTCAGAAATGAAGTAACATTAATGATAGAAAACCTAAAAACAAATTATAATGACACTTTGGGCTGCAATAATCTGAAGCCCATTAGGTTTGTCTACTATCTATATTTCCAATCAAAATTTTAATTTTTTTCTATCCATGTTTCCAAACACTTCATTTTTTGTACTTCAACTTTAATAGTATAGATGTCAAAAATAAAATAAAATTTTTGTTTGTTAATCAAGAACTGTATTTTTCAAATATTTTCATAATAGTTGTTATATATCTGAAATTAAACTCATTGATATAAGTTTCATATGACAGATAAGATCGATAGTGGATTATGATATCACTATCACTAGCTTTCCAAAAAAAGTTTTCTTAATAAGAAAATTAACACATACTGATTGAGTTACTTTTACTTTTAACAAAAATAAATGTTGATTGATTTTGTAAATAAAATGATCCGTTGACTATGTATATATTCGAGATTACGAATTTAACATATATATATTTATGAAATTATATCAAAATTTTATGAAATTTCACACGAATTTTATTGAAGAAATTTCAACCAAGAATTCACAAGTGTGGGTGATCTTGTTCACATAACTAAATAGAAGTTTTATTGCCATTAATGAGATGGACATTTCAATGGTTTATTTATTTCGTCGAAGCACATGTAAGCCAGATGATAGAAGACAAGAGTTAATTTTAACGAAGCAAAATTCTACGTAGACTTAAGGGCTATACTAAAAAACCAAAAGCTGACAAATACAGTTAGGCAGTAAATATCATTGTTAGATTTTGTGCAGAGGATCAAATGGTGTGTTGCATTTTGCATGGGTATGTATATATTGTTAAAAGCAGTTCGTAACATGTCGGTAGATATCTTCAAGGAATCACTATACGATAGATTTACAAAAAAAATTGAAAACACATGAACATGATATAAGGTATAACAAGTATATTACTATTAGGTGCCAATTCTGAACAGAAATAATTACCTATCTATGTTGGTAATGTATTTATTAGAAGTATCTACAAGGTGCGCAATTTGAATCATCCTGTATGTAGCTCACAGAACCTTATAAGACAATCTTAGAAGCAATATTTGTCTACACTGTTTTCATATCTAATTTCTTGAGTATATCTTGCTCCATCCATCTATATATTGAACTAAGAGTTGTCGCCAACATCATTTTCCTTTTAGAACTAGAAAATAAATCAATCATCTCACTGGAGTTATTTATATAACCGAAAACAAGGTATATACACAAACTTGCACAAGATTGTCCAAGATTATTCACAATATAACTGGGTTGAATGGTGGATCCGTAATCCATTTAGTGCTTCTCAACGAATAATCATCCACACTATTATCACCTTATTTATCTAATGGTACTTTTAATACCAAACTATACTGAAATACAAACATTTTTGTACACAGGCAGATGTGCAAAATGACTGAAGAAAGATCCTAGCTCTCTCGTTAAATCATCTACAATATTATGAGCGGCTTCTTTACCCTAGCAATGGTTTTTCTACTATATGAACATGTCCAGAGATCTATGCGACCATGTAGGCTTCCTGTGAATCAGGAACGATGATTCCAAGCCTCATCATGCCATTACATAGTTTGGATTTTGGAGGAAAGACCTCGTCCACAAGAGCAATAACGTGACTAAAGTCCACACTCAACCTCCATTCTTTAATCTCACTCCCTTTTTCTTTATTTTGTTTTCAGAAAACACACAATCTCGGCATTGATTTGTTTCCTTATTCTACACATAAATTCCTCTCCGTGTTTTTTGTTATCACGAGCCCCCACATGCGTATTTCTCGTGTCTTATCTGGATTTGAGATCACAAGATTCCCTATCTCGTTCTCTTCTCTCCTACGAAAACAACAATACAAAAGCTTAGAGTAGACAATACGATAATACAGAAACAAAGGAAACCTACAACCTTTTCATATTGGAGTAAGACGTCATTCTCTTTCTTGCGAAGCAAGTTACAAGCAACAACAAGAAAAAAAGGGTGAGAAACTTTCAAGAATTCTAATCTTGAATCAAAAAATGGAGAACCTTGATGTTTCAAAGTACACACACAGCTCTGTACACAGAGCAGTTGCTTCAAGAGACTACACCACTCTCAGATCAATACTCTCTTCTCTCCCAACCCTACAAAACCCTTCCGTGATTCTCTCAGAATCAGCTTCCTTAGCCGAGGAAGCCAAATCCGACTCCCTTTCCACCGTCATCGACAGAAGAGACGTGCCGAGCCGGGACACGCCTCTCCACTTAGCTGTAAAGCTCCGCGACTCAACATCAGCTGAGATGCTGATGATGGCCGGAGCAGACTGGACTCTACAAAACGAAGACGGCTGGAACGCGTTGCAAGAAGCTGTTTGCAGCAGACAAGAATCCATCGCCATGATCATAGTCAGGCACTATCAGCCTCAAGCTTGGGCTAAGTGGTGTAGAAGACTGCCTCGTTTGATAGCAACGATGAGGGAGATGAAAGATTTTTACTTAGAGATGAGTTTCCACTTTGAGAGCTCTGTGTTGCCTTTTATATCAAAAGTTGCTCCTTCTGATACCTACAAGGTGTGGAAAGTGGGTTCGAATCTTAGAGCTGATATGACTATTTCTGGTTTTGATGGATTCAAGATTCAGAGGACTGATCAGAGTATACTCTTTCTTGGTGATCACGGTAGGTCGGTTTACTTGGTGAATCATAAGGATAAGGAAGTTATGGATACGTTGGAGGGTGCTAGTGGGTTTCCTTCGGACGAAGAAGTTAGGAAAGAAGTGGCTTCGATGTTTAAGAGCAGTGTTTTGAAACCCGGGATCGATGTGACGGGAGCGGTTTTAAACCCGCAGATGAATTGGAGGAGGCAGGAGAAGAGTGAAATGGTTGGTCCTTGGAAAGCTAAGGTTTATGAGATGAACAATGTGGTTGTAAGCATTAAGTCTAGAAAGGTTCATGGCTCGTTGGTTGATGATCTATGCGATGTGTTAACTGATGAAGAGAGGAAGCAGCTAGAGGCTGCTCTTAAGCTGGACTTACCAGAGTTCCCTAATAGTGAGAGTCCGTCTCACAAGAAACTTGAGAAGAAAGGGTGGTTAGGAGGTTGGAGAAGAAGAGAGAGGACGAGTAAGGAGGAGTATGCGCCGCCGAGAAGTTCTCTTTGTGTGAATGAGAAAGTAAGTAATCTTATAGGAGAATGTGATCAGATAAAACCAGGAAGACACTCGGTAGATAGTGAGTATACGAAGAAGAAGCCTAGAGTATCATCATCAGTGTTGAGTAAGAGTCATCAAGAGAGCGAATACAAGAAAGGGTTACGTCCTGTTCTGTGGCTATCTCCAGAGTTTCCGTTACAAACAGAGGAGCTGCTTCCTTTGCTTGACATACTTGCAAATAAAGTCAAGGCGATTCGTCGTCTTAGAGAGCTTCTTACTACAAAGCTTCCCATGGGAACATTTCCAGTCAAGGTATGTTGTCATTTAATAATCTGATGACGCTTCTCAGTAATGAGTTTAATTGAAATTGTTATTTATTTATTGAAATTGTATTGTAAAATGTAGGTTGCTATTCCAGTGGTACCGTCGATAAGAGTGATAGTTACATTCACAAAGTTTGAAGAGATTGATCCTGCTGATGAGTTTAAGACGCCTCCTTCGAGCCCCACTGCTTCTTCTAGCTATTATGAGAGTACAGCAGCTGCTTCAACCAACTCATTGTCGTCCTCGTGGTATCGTCGAGCCAGATCAAACAAAGATGGTTTGAGAAGTAAGTCCCAAACGTTACAAGACCCATTTGCTATCCCAGCAGGGTATACTTGGGTGAGTGGTGGATCAAAGAAAAAGAAAACCAAGAAGGGTAAAAAGGTAGAACAAGTTAGCTAAAAGTCACTCACTACTTTAATACTAACTCAGAAAAAAAAATTGGTCATGAGAAGACATTGGTGAGAAAGGGTTACTTACACTCTCTTGAAATCTGCAAAGAGAAAACGCAACCATATTTCTGATCATTGATTTTTTTTTCCCAATCATTCTTTTGTAACATAAATCTCATACATCTGCGATGGTTCTGGTTTCCTTTTGATTTGGTTCCTTCCTTTTTATTTGTTTATGTAAAAACGTTTCATTCTGCTTCTTTTGCCCCTGTATAATCGGATTCATTTTCCCTTTCTTCTTAATTCTCATGTAGTGAGAAAATTGTGATCTTTAATGACTTGGAAAAAAGTTTTAAACCGGTTCAACAGTGAATCCGGTTTCGATTTAAAACCCAATAAATTACGACAATTAATACAAAGGAGTGTCCGTCCAATCAGAGTCAATTTAACTGATCAGAACCAAACCCAGTTAAAAGTTTTAAGACCGGTTTACATGTATTTATTTGTTCAGTAAGCAAACCAAACCGGAATTCGAGAATTGAAACACTCTTAGCACCTAAACCCGACACCAACGACTTAATCGAAACCCCTAAATACAAACGGCGGCGAAGGTTATTGAAGTATAGTATATCGACGGACTAGCTGGGTTTTGTGAACATACGTTGTTGTTTCTCTCTCAAAGCTGCCAATACAATGAACAGGTTCACCCACCCTCTCCGTTTCCCTTATTGTATCCCAATTTTATTGTCTTCTTTGCCGGTGATCATGTCTCAGCTATCTCTTAACTGTATAGTTTACTTCGAAAGTATTAATTCAATGTTGTTTGTAAAGATCCAGCTTACTTGTAAAAAATAGACAACATTATGTGATGCTTGTCTTACTTATATGCTAATTGGCCTCTTTGGACAGGGTGCTTGCAAATCAACTCAGGATAAATCTCTCTCGAACAAATATTTTTCAGAGGAATTGTTCAACTCATGTATCTACTTCTGTTTCTAATGTAAAGCTTCCTTCTTTGATATTCAGGCATGTCTTAAATAGGATATTGAAATATAATTTTGTAGAATTTATAGTCAGCATTTTTACTAAATTATTTTAGGAGAGCAATGCGAAAAAGAACTCCACTGATGATGATAGTCCGCGGCATGACATTGCTATTGTTGGTGGTGGAATGGTTGGAATCGCTTTAGCTGCTTCATTGGGTAAAGCAATGGTTACTAATCTTGATTTTTTCTCTTGATTAGCCTGCTAAAAAAGTGAATACCTTGTTAATTTTTGACAAGATGGTTGTTATTCTTTCAGCTAGCAAGCCATTGACAAAGCACTTGAATGTTGCTATTATTGACAACAATCCTCTTTTGGGGAGAAAAAATACCATTGAGAAAGGGCACCCACCTGATCCCAGAGTCAGTACCGTCACTCCTGCAACTATATCTTTCCTCAAAGGTAACAACACTACGTTGATCGACACAGTTTCTGCTCATTTGAATTTTCTAAAATTGGCTAATTGTAGAGGATAAGGTCATCTGAGTTCGAGATGCTGGTTTTACCACTTTGAACCCAACTTTTTGAGCTCCTCTTTGTCCTGATACAGTCCATGATATTTCCTTTGCAGTTATAAATTTGAAGTCATGTATTTGGTTTTAATAATGCAGATATTGGTGCTTGGAAATACATTGACGAGGAAAGACATGCGTATTTTGACAAAATGCAGGTTGTGATTATTAACTTTTTACATTCCCTCCGAAGCTTTTATATCATCGCTGCTGAAAATGTTGAATTTACTTTCTTCTGCATGACCACATATAGAGCTCACTATGGTTTGTGGCTAAAATTTTGGTAGAACATATTTGTTGATCATGGCTCAACATTGGCTTTTCTCTTTACATGTTATGTTAGTATAAAGTGTCCCATCCTTTATTTGAAGGTTGACCTTGAATCCAAAACTATAATCAGATCTAGGTGTCATTATTTACTCTGTGAAGAATCTGCTTAAACTTATAATGATTTGCTAGACGTAAACGAAGTCATGTCCTCTTTTGTTGTTTTAGGTCTGGGACTACACAGGCCTTGGATATACAAGATACAATGCTAAAGATGTTGATCAAGATATCTTGGGGTAAGCATATTGATATATTCATCTTCATCCTTGATAAGTTGATGATTTGTTAATAGATGTGTACTCATTCTTGATATGATCCAGGTGTGTTGTGGAGAATAAAGTTCTTCAGAGTTCTCAGCTATCTTGTGTACAGGTATTCTGCTTTCTTGGGTTCATTCAAGTCTTATTTATCGGCTTGATGCAATCAGGTTTCTCTAAGAAGGGTGCGTTTTTGGGGTTATGCTTGTAATTCGCATCTTGCATGTCCATTCTGTTGCCATTATAGTATTTTTTTATCGTTTCAAAATCTCCAGCTACTTTTTCATGAAGCATAGCTAAAGATCAACCTTCCAAAAAGCTTATCTATATAGCTAGACCGGTGTTCACCTGAACGCAGGTTTAGAAAGAAAGTGTTTGCGCTAATTGCTTATACATTCTAAAACCAGTTACTACCTTCTTCAACTTCTTAGTCAGATACTCTGAATTTGAAAGAGTTATCAGTCATGTTTCTTACACGAGAGAGCTTGGTATTTGCAGGAATCAGATCTCAAGAAGACTATCTATCCAGCGAGGTTAAACTCAATGGATATGTTACCTAGTTCTTCCTTGACCGGTCTTGGTGAAGTACCATCCACAACAGATTTGTTTATGCGAGGACGCCTTGCGAAGCTGGGACTAAGCGATGGAAACAACGTCTATGCGAAACTGGTGGTAGGTGCCGACGGATCTAAGTCCCGAGTGAGGGAGTTGGCAGGAATCAAAACAACTGGATGGAACTACTCTCAGAACGCTATCATTTGTACAGTTGAGCACACTATCGAAAACTTCACCGCGTGGCAACAGTTTTTATCCAATGGACCCATCGCTCTTCTTCCTATTGGCGACAAGTATAGCAACATAGTATGGACGATGGATCCAACAGAGGCGTCAGACCGCAAGTCGATGAGCGAGGATGACTTCATCAAAGCTGTAAACGACGCTCTAGATTATGGGTACGGTCCACATCCAGAGACAACGAGTTCAGGGGGTAGTAGTCTCTCTTGGCTTACAGGAGATGTGAGCATATCTGCCAAGGAGAGGTTTGAGACTCCACCAAAGGTTGTGAAGCTTTCATCAGAACGAATGATGTTTCCTTTGTCTTTGAGACATGCAAAAGACTATGTGGCAAATCGTGTGGCGCTCGTGGGTGACTCAGCTCATACTGTTCACCCCTTGGCCGGTCAAGGAGTTAATCTAGGATTTGCAGATGCGTGTGCTCTCTCCAGAGCTATAGCAGAAGGCATTGCTCTTGGTACCGATATAGGCGAGGTAAATATGCTTGGATTCATGATTTTATTACCTCAGTTATTGATTGCTTGAAGTTGAACATTTGTCTTTTAGTCGAATCTGCTCAAAAGATATGAAGCGGAGAGGAAGCCTGCAAATATAGCAATGATGGCGGTCTTAGATGGAATCCAGAAGATGTACGCAGTGAATTTCGGACCATTGAATGCATTCAGAGCGGCTGCATTTCACGGAGCTCACTACATTTCCCCGCTTAAGAAGCGTATCATATCGTATGCTTCAGGAGATCAGTCTCTCCCACTCTTTTCTTGAGTAAGCCTGTCTCTGATCCCCCAGAGATTGGTCACCTCATACTCTGAATCTCCTCTTCTTTTTACCTTATAGATACTTGATACAGCTTCTGTAACAAATAAGCCTGTTGTGTATCGGACCTGTATCTTAGAATTCTACATTTCAGTATAAAAATCTTGCACGATATATTAAAACATGTTACAATAAGTTTTGCATGATATATTAGATGTATATAAGACGCACGCCACACTGGCAAGGAAAATATACTGTTTCATTTCATCTGTGTTATTATTACAGCAAGTATATGTGTTAATGGCGAACAGACGATCTTAATCAGCTGTTCTCTATATATGTACTATAAACTGAAACTTATATATGCACAATTGTAAAGAAATGTTTACAAAAAGGTTTCCCGAACAATTCTTGCCATGACTCTTGACCCAAGCCTACTCATAATCTCCGGCAATACTGTCGCAGAGATTCCAGGCAACACAGGAAGCAGTTCCCGAACCACTTGAGATACATCTACTACCTGGTTTATGATATTGCAACACACACACGTTTGAAAACTCAGATACTAAAGGAGATTGGTTCTCATTTATATATGACAAGGTTCAGAGAGATTTATGAATCTAACCTGATCAGGATTATTCGACATGGAGCTTCTTGCGGTGAGGAACTCGATTACTTTCTGCACATTGTTCAGGATGACTTTGTCTTCCTCTGTTACAGATGGAAGAAGTGCTGCAGTCCTGAATGGTCCTAGTGTTGGTACCATACCGAAGACTGGAGGTGCGTTTCTAAATCCAAAGACCGCCATTGCTTGCACCAGCTGTTCTCTAGTGACTGCATCGATGCCTTTTACTATCTGTTTTGAGTAACCACAACAATTGTCAGAACAAAGGATGCCATAAACAAACACCGGTCAGGATATTAAGTAACTCTGAGCTTATCTTCATAGCAATTGTCCAAATTCTCATTCATTTTGCATCGGTTTAGGTGTGGTTAGATTAGATTGGTGATTAGTAAATACCTCATCCAGTAGAAACTCGCGGAAAAAGTTTCCTTTCTCGGAAAGCAGAAAAGACAAGGCGACTCTTGTTTGAGCTGGCTGGTTCGGTTGGGATGCACTCGCTGGAAACGCAGGAACCAGACTAGTTGTCTGGTTTTGCAGAAGAGCCAGCTCAGCCATGCCTCCATTCATATCTTCCCCTCCTCCACTTTTGGCTGCTGTAATGAAAGTCTCAAAGGCTTGCATCACATCGATGAATCTCTCAGCATCAAAAACGCCAGTCTTCCCATATATTGTGTACCGTAAAGCCTCCCTCAGGCGAGGTGATTCATCAGTCAGGAGCCTCTATATATTAAGGCAATCATATGAAGACATGGATCATCAGTATTTTGTAAGTCTAATGAATGACGGTGAACGAGTGGTTTGCTCACAGTTACAGAGTTCATAGAAAAATACCTGGGCGATATAAGGATAAGCCTCGTCCACAATAGCAAATTCAGGATTCCCCACTAGAGCTATCCCTTCGAGCACACCAATTGCTCTGATTATAAGAGCGAAATAAGGTGGAATTCTGAAAGGATAGTCGAAAGTTATCTGGGCCAAATCTGCTGCCAACTCCTGAAAGTTGATGTTTTTGGCACCGCCACCTTCGAGTGCCTGATCAAAAACTTTGGCCAGGACAGGTAATATAGGTGCCAGATTGACCCCATCCGGGATGAAACCAAGTTTGACAAAATCTTTTACTATGGCATCATAGTCTCTGTGAATTAAGTGTGCAATGGCTTCAATCATTCCGTACTTCTGATCATCAGTCAATTTCGTAACAAGACCTGTCATGAATGGATAAACATAAAATGTCAACAGAAGGCCTTTCTCATACCACATTGACTGTAACTGTGGAGCCATATGCATATTTTGATAAAATGATAATGCCAATTGGAACAAGAGCCATTACCAAAATCGAGGATGGCAAGCTTCCCGTCGGGGGTACGAATCATATTTCCAGGATGAGGGTCAGCATGGAAAAACCCAGTATCAAGCAACTGAAGCACAAACCAGTATCACGGTTTAAAGGAGGAATATAAATGTACAACATTAATATGCGTAAGCTAATAAGTGTGTATAACCTGACCACAAATTTATAATAGCTGAACAAGTATGCAGGAAGTGTTACCTGCTTTAGATAACAAATAACACCAACATTCACAAGCTCTCCAACGTCACTCTCAATACTTTGTGACAGTTTCTCGCCATCAATCCACTGTGTTGTAAGGACCTTCCTTGACGTGTAATTTTGGTAGGTTTTTGGTACAACAACCTGAACCCATCAATGATTGCACGATTAGAAACCATTCGACAAATGTTAAACCACATAAGTACTTGTCAAATAAGAACTTGTGAGCGTACTTGTGGGAGATCTTTCTTCATCATCTCTGCAAAATATGTACCATTTTCTCCCTCGTTAACATAATCCAGCTCCTCAAAAAACCGAGCAGCCCATTCATCAACCAGTCCAACAACATCTACTGACACCTGCATGGAAGTTCCCGAAAGAACGAAAGTCAGCAAGATAAATGGTGAAAGAGAACAATAAGCTAAGCCATCAGACGAAAACTTGCCTGAGGGAACTTCCGTAGAAATAGACCCAAATTCCGAATAACAAACAAGTCAACAGTCACAGTCTCAAGAACAAAAGGCCTCTGTACTTTTACTGCCACTAGATCCCCGTTTTCCTTTAGTCTTCCCTTGTACACTTGTCCCAGAGATGCTGAAAACAAAATAACAGTAAATCATCTGGAACTAAGTCTACTAAAATCGGGCATAAGAATAACATGTTCAATACGTACCCGCAGCGATTGGGGAAGGAGAGAGCTCTGAGTAAACTTCATGCCACGGCTTCCCAAGCTCCTCCTCGATAAGAGCCATTGCTACATCATCAGGAAATGAAGGGACCTTCACATAAACAAACAAAAAAAAAAAAAAAACAGAGAAAACCCACATTTAGCCATGCTTAGACAGAAAACTCTAATGGAGAAATCAAGACAATATGACAAGGGATGAAGGGAATAACAATATACCTTGTCACAGAGCTTCTGTAGTTCTGTCATTGCTGCAGGGGACAAGATATCTGGTCGAATACTCAAAGCTTGCCCAAGTTTAATGTAAGCTGGACCCAGGGAAGTAACAATTTCCCTCAATTCAATTGCTCTAGCAACCTCATTCTGAAAATGATGACCAATGAAAAAAAAATGAGACTCAAACTACATTAAAAATTACTTGCAAGCAGACCAATACTGAAACCTGAACCAAAGTATAGTATTGCAACAGTGTGTACTAGATGATTTGCAAACATATAAGGCATTATAAAAGAATGCATAGGGAACTTAACAAAGCTATGCAAGCCACAAGGCCTACATTTTATCTTTGTGTTTATTGTTCTTTCACTGAGTCCTACCTAAAACAGTAAATAGATCACTAGAATGTGCAAGTCACGAGGCCCACAAGGGCACAACTATACTTTCTGATCACTAGAAAGCAGTAAACAGAAACACATATAACCTCTTTGACTTTCTTGTTGATCACATCCCCTGCAAGACGGGAGAGAAACCCGCCAGCGACTGAGAGCAACTGGATAACTCGGCTAGCAACAGCACGAGGACGTTTCCCCCAATAAGCAGAAATGGTAGCAGGATCATAGACCAAAGGTAAGAACTCACTGCTCTCACCAGTCTGCAATATAAATAACGAAACATTACACAATGCTAACTTTGAGCTGAAATTGCCGTAAAGATCATTACCTCTACAAGCCGAAGCTGAATATTATCATCGGCGAAAGTCGAATCCTTCAAGTTCTGGCCACGAAGGCCTCTCATAAGTACAGATAACTGTTCATCTTCTTCCATTTGAGCTCTCACTCTCTTGATCTCTTTTGACACATCGTTGATTCTCTGTTTGCCATAATTTCAGATCTCGATGTTAGAATTTTACAATCCCAATCTAAAGTTGCATAAAATCGGGACGAGAAGTAGAATCTTAATAACCGTGGAGACATTGTTGTTGACTGGTATTGACGCAGACGAAGATGATGAAGAAGATCCGTTTACGGTGGTGGACTTGGGTGGGGTAGTCTGTGTAGGCTTGGGATCAGTAGCGACGGCTAGAATCCGTCGAGAGCGGTTACGGTGAGGGATGCTGGAGACGAAGGAGCGGCGGGAGGAGAAGGAGAATCGAGTTGGTTGGGGTCCACAGTAGACGAGTCTTGGCACTGCTGCTGCTTCCATGGAAAAAGAGAGATTTTTCAGATTTTGATTTGTGATGAAGAAGCAGTGGCTTGGCTTGCCTCTCCTCTTCTTAGTGAGAGTGTTTTTGTATTTTACGGGAAGTTTAACGGCAATGGAGGGACCACGTGGCACAACCAAGCGCATATGAAATTTACTCTGTTGCTATTAATTATTTGTTTCCCATTTTCATTTATTTGTGGTGGTTGTTCTTTATTACAGAAGGTGCGACGATGGGACCGGGACGTCATAAGTTTCGAAAACAAAAAACAAATGGGACGAGAGAGGCTCGAGGCTCGAACTCTCAACCTCAGGATTACTCAGATAGCTATACGCGCTAGCCAACTGCGCCACCGCCTCTTTTGTTTCAGTTGTCTAACTCGACCTTTAAGCCTTAGGTAACGATTCATTGTTTAGCATATCAATCAAAATTTCATATCGAAATCTCAAATAAATATCATCTATGATGCATATATGCAGTTCTGACTCTTAACTGGAGATGTTTTTTTTTAACATAAAAAAAATATCTATTATTTAAACTTGAGGTGGTTTTGGGATACATACCAGAATAAAATAACCAATAAAAACCAACCAACCATAAAAGTTACAAAACTGTAGCTAAACCATTTACATTTCGATTTTCTATTCTTGGTATGAATGAGATCTTGAAGTTTGGAATTCTTTCCCTCAATGAAGCGGATTCTCCTAACTCTGTGGAGTAGCTTAGCCAATCATCTGGATTCTAAATCATCGTCATCACATTAATGCAGTCCGTCCCAAAATACTGGCAATTTGTGTTCTGAATAATACCCAGATCAAGACCTCCAGTTTTGTATGCAAAAAGGATATACAATCCTCTTTGTTCCTTAGTCTTAAGAGCTGTTCTTTTCCTAAACCGTCCTTCCAGACCCATCCAAATCTACTACGATCTACTTCAGCTGTCGAAGATCCATCAACTAAACAAATGTTTTGCAACCGTAGGAATTGCATGCCCACATGTATTGCTTGATCTATTTCTGAGGTTCTTACATTTGCTTTAAACCACGCGTTGCATCTACTTTCTGAATGTCTGACCAGTTCAAGTGGATCTCTTGAGATACTTTTGAAGAGTTTATCATTTCACGTTTTCTATAGAAACCAAATAATCCATGGGTAAGGATCCTTATCAAGGTAAGGATCTTCAATCTCATTCTTCCTCCAAAACAGGTAGTCCAAGTTTTTGAATATGCTTGTAACACCTCCGAACCGTCTTAGACATATGGTCGACCAACCGGCCAACAATTAAACAA
>JABAYD010036674.1:0-17770 GCA_014822095.1 Diplotaxis tenuifolia
CGAAATCGCCAGAGAGAGACGAGAGAGTTTTTTTTTCGGGAAAGAGGAGAGAATGAGAGAGAATTAGGAGAGGCTGATTCGTTGTCGACGCTAACCGCGTCATCACAACGAATGATACGGCGACGCGTGGAATAACCCGGAGTCATCCCGTATCACCCGCGTGAACCGGATCAACAATTCAACCCATTTTTTTAATATAAATGGGCTGTACGGCCCGGTGAACCCCTACTCCATGACCCATCCATAATCCCTCAATATACATGGCCTAAAGAAACACTACTTTTCAAATTAGATATCGGTTTAAGTTTTTACACACTAATTAAAAAGTTCAAATTAGACAGTGGTTTAAGTTTTTACACACTAATTAAAAAGTAGTTAAATGTTTGATTTTGATTTTATGTGACTATTAAGATCATGTAGAAATTATTGTTTTTTTAATTTAGTTAAAGGTAAAATAATAAATAAAGAAAAATTATATTAAAATTTATAACGATACCTATTTTATAACAAAAGTCTTGCTTTACAACGGTAGAAGGAATATAATACATGAAAGATAAAACTTGTTCCCTATTAACAGATGCTAAGAAATTCTGAAATTGTAACGAAAAGCGAAAGAAAGTGAAATTATATTATAATGAAAAGATTGTGTTAAAAATATTAAAATGGAGGGATTATAAGTGTCAATACCTACTAACTAAACAAAAATAAACTAACTAAAATCAAAACTGCCTGCTAACCAAACAATCTCAACCAAAGACAAATTATCCATTAGCAAGTGAGAGTTTATGGGATCAAAGATTTGAGATAATTCAAAATTTGAGTAAATCCAAAGAAAACAGATGTGCGAATGAATTCTTTTAAAAAATGTTACAAGTTTTAAGGTTTTTTAAGAAACTTAAGAGATTTTTAAGAAATTTAAGAGCTTTTGAAAAAGATTTAAAATTTAAATATTTGTTGTAAAATAATTTTTTTTTTATTTTTAAATGACAATGTTTTGATATATTTATCGTCTTATGTTGTATATAAAGGTTTTAAAAAATCAATTTTAAATAATTTTTTTTTATTTTAAACAGTTTAATTTTATCTTTGATAATGTGAACTTTTTTCATTTTCTTTTTTAAAAAAATCAAATACCACCATAGGAGATGGTGTTTGGATCCTTTTTACTATAAACTATCATACAAACTCCATTAAATCTCAATCGATAGATTTACTGACAAAATCCATATTTTCTAATAAGCTGAAATTTTGAAAAAATTATGTAAATGACTAATTAAATAAATTTGGATTTCATTAAAAATTGTAAATGTTAGATACAATAAGAGAAGATTTGAAAGAAAAATGAAATTCTCTCAGATCCTTGATCCAATAAAACTTCCTAAGGAGAAATGACATTTGACCACAAAGTACTTTGGTTTCAGAAAAAGTGCCTGTAAATGTAAAAAGAACACAAAAATGTGTCTAATAGAGTAGTGCATTCTTTAATTATTTCTATAGAAATTAAACTATAACTACTTATCCGACTAATGTCTTAGATGGGATCTTAAAAGTTTTAGACATGTGCAGAAGATTTAAAAGTAAAAAGAATCAGAGATGCAGGGCCTTTTTAATAACGACAGATGCAGGTATATCTTACAGCATCTAATATTTTGTATTATTCTCCATTTCTTGGTATTTTTTGCAGTCACAATTATTTTTGGATTTACTATGAACCAAGTCTCTTATAAAAAAAACGCCTTGCCATATAAACGACAGTAAAATTCAAAACCAAGGGCTAAGATAAGATCTATCTAAACATGATGTCAGAGATTTAATAAAGCATATCATCCCAACTAATTTTTTTTTTTTGGTCAATCATCCTAACTATTATTATTATCATTATTTATGAATGTAAAATTACATTAGGGAGACAATCTCGTAAGATTGTGTCACAGGCTCACAGTCCCACATGTCTCATCGTAAAGCCTAACCTGCCGTTGAAGCGAAGATCTTCGCTGTTTTTCGTTCTCGTTATCTAACGTTCAAACAAAGTTTTTTTTTTTGTTGCTAAAACGTCAAACAAAGTTTTAAAATTTATATTATTATATTTAATTTTGTCTGATCTCATCCAAAAAAGCCAAAACTTTCTAGGAGAAAATACATTGTTTTAAGAAATAGGCTGTTTGACCAAAAAAAAAGAAAGAAATAGGCTGTATGCAGCTACTAAAGTTTTTTTTAAAGAACAGCTACTATAGTTATTACTTAACGAAAGAAATACTACAGTTATTCACTCTAAGCTATAGTTATGATTATTTTCGTTTAAAGACAACAAAGGCTAATGTTGTAAATATGTTTGTTTACATACATTGTGTCAAAAATTTATATCAGTTAACCGGTGTAAGTAACTTGATCTAGTTTTAGTCAATTAAAATGGTCAGATGAACTATCATCATCCTAACATAAAGAAATTAACAAAAATCCACATAACTGAAAAAAATAAAACGTAAGCGCAAATATTCGATATACCAATATAAAATATTAAGGGTAGCCAATGTTATGATTCTACACAAGTTTTAACAAAAAAAAAACATTCTAAACCAAAATGTCTTAAGTTTTCTCATCCGTCTCTAACAAAGAAGACAACGGCAAGAATCTTACGGACGTCGAGGAAGTCTCATCGGAGGAAGAAGAAGAAGAACAAGACGTGAAGAGTGACAAAGGAGACAACGGAGATTCGCCAAGACTCAAACTATTACAACAAGAAGTGCTTGCTTCTCCGGCGGTGGCGCGTGAGGCCGAGTCTCCGTCCACCTCGTCTTTAGCAATGTTGATATTGATGGGTTCATCCGTGTGCAGTGTTAAGTTCAAGAGAAGATCGACAAAAGCGGCAAAGATGTATTGATGGCTTGTCTTGGCGTTGACTTTCAAAAACTGGACAAGAAGCTGTTCGAGGCTTCTCCAGTCGTGGTGAAGCGCGTGTGCCTCAACCATCTCCTCCATGGATCTCTTGAAATCAGTGTAAGGGTTGTTTGATTCCAAGGATAAGAGCATGAAACTCTCATCTTTGTCTTCTTCTTCTTCTTCTTGCTTAGTTGTTGCTTCGTCGAGTATAGAGTTGGATTCTCCTTTGCTTTCAAAGATGAGTCTCTCTGATGATCTTAGCCCTTTTATCACACTCTCTATCGACTCTGTACCCTCAGGTGGGTCGACCTCAACGTCTTCTTCTTGGTCATGGATAGGGTTGGTGAAAGAGATGGTTGCCCTGAAAGATATGGTTTTAGGGTTTTGATGACAAGAAGGCCATGGCCATGAAGTGGTATTTGTTGATGATGCAACTGAATTTGAAGAACATGAAAATGAAGAGTTGTTCTTGTTTAGAAATGGGAGTTTCATCTTGTTTAGAACATGAAAATGAAGGGTTGTTTAAAGAAAAGAAAAGGATAACAGAAAATAATTTGTTTCTTTGTTTGTTTTGTATGGGGATTGGTTTCGAAGTAAGAAACTGAGGGAGTTAATGGAATGAGGGAGGGAAGATTTTAAGGGTATGAAGAGGGGAAGAACATGCAAGGTGGGTCTATTTCTTTACTAGTTTTAACGTCTATATATTTATTTATTTTATGTCTTCTTTTATTTGGTTGTTGTGTTAAATTAATAGCTTCGAAATTTAATGTTGTTTAGTTGGGGTTCATTCAATATAATTCAGTACCTTTCCCCGGCTATGTTGTTTTCGTATTTATTATAATGAATGATACTACTTTCTTGTGCCTCTTCTCTTTTCAGAGCTTTCACTCTTTTAGACTTATTAAAAAGTATTTAAACTTTTCTTTTTGGTTATTTTAAACTTTTTGGTTATTTTAAACTTTTCTTTTTGAAAGGATTATAATTCTAAAGGTTGATTCTCGCATTTCAGTTGTACTGTGAATATCACTATTCACAAAGGTTAATGTTTTATACTGTATGTTGGTGTTTTAAAATGTTGCCAAATTACTTAACAAAAAAAATGTTGCCGAACATCGTTTAACTTTAACGTGCTGCATTATCAGTGAATATACAAACGAATATGGAAATACTATTTATCAACTATTTTGAAAGTTAGTTAAGTGCCAGTGATCGCGGTTTGAAAAAGATAATTGAAGCTTCCCGTACTAGAAGACTACAAATATTATATTGCACGTGGCATGGTAACGTAATCGTATTTATATGGAAAACACCATATTAGGTCAATTAAATTCTGGTCCATAAACAATTCAAATTTGTTTCAATTTATTTTAGCAAAAAAAACAATTAAAATTTGTGATTAAAAAAAATTCAAATTATTAATATTGAACAATCAAAATTTAATTTACTTCCATACTAAATTTATGTAGCATTTCCATTTTTTTTCCTTTTCAGAAGTAGAGATGAATATAAATTGCAGATGTCGCCGATTTCCTGATCATTCTTTTCTTTTCCGAAAGAATGATTATTTAAAGCATTAATATTAAAAAAGACATTTTAAAATTACAATAAATAATTAGCAGTTATAATTATTTATATATTATAGTTCCTAATAACTATCAATCAATAATATCTGATGAATTCAAAAAAAAAAATTTTAAAAGTATTTTAAAGTATGAAAAACTATAATTTTTATATAAAAAACTCTATTTTTTCACTTGAGTAACTATTTATGTTGCTTCTATAAGACTTTGTAGGTAAGATCGTATAGACTAAGAAAACATAAAAACTATAAATCATTTTTTCATAAAGATATTTATATATTGCATAGATAAAGTCAGTCTAACCAATAAAAAAAATATGCTGTATACATATGATCATGCAATGTTAAAGAAATATAAGGAAAACAATCAAAGCATATATATGAGAACAAAATAATATATAGGAAATAAATGACACCGACATCTCTTTTTATCATTTTTTCTGACTTAAAAATATTTTATATCTTTCAAGTAAAAACTTTTCGTTTTAATGAATTTGAATGATGTTTCAAAAAAAAAATGAATTTGAATGCATATATGTATGTTTATTAAAAATGTGACAATGATTTTTTAACTAATATATAACACAATATTATTGACTAATATGGATATGTATATGAAGAGAACTAATTAATTTATTGCATTAAATTTATATTTAACAAAAAATATTTCTAGAATTTATAGTTAAAATAAATGATGTTTGATTGTCTAAACTAATTTGTGTTATTTGATTGTTCTTAAAAGAAAGTATATTTAATTTGTTGTTTGTTCGTTTCAAAATATAGTTGTGGAGAAGTTTAATTAAGACAAAATTTAAATCATACTATAAAACTAATCAATGAATTTAAACAATTTTAGTAACATTTCTTTGTAAATTTTAAACCAGAACCGGGGAAAATAAAACCAAAAGAGAGATTATTAAATTGCATCATATGACAATATACTTTAGACCGACTTCAAATATAAGTAATGTTCACTAGGCGAATTATTTGAAGCGTAAGTGGGGCATATTCGTTAAAAAAATTATTTATTTATTATTTTTATATTGTTTTATTTCTGAACTTAAAACTGTTCCGGAATAATTTTTACTAAGAGTAAACAGTTTTATAATGTTTGGAAAGTAGAAAATATTCGTTATGGAAATTAGAGGGTGGTAGACGAGCAGAAGAAATGGACCATTTGGTGTCATGCACCAGCTGAGAGAATGTGGTCCACTTCCTACGAAATTTGTCATCCTAGCTCCTCTCTTCATAGCTATATAAAAATCATGTTTTCTTCCTGGCTCTACTAACTTACAAGCTCTTAGTTATATTATCCTAAGCTTAGCTCATTAAGTTTGGCTAAATTTGGACCCCCCCCCTTTTCTAATCCAGTCCAAAAAAATACTACCTCGTTCGATCTTGCAACTTACATTTCAAACTAAAAAGAATATCTAAAGATTGTCAATGAACTAATTTATTTCCAAATAATTTAAATTATATGACTATGCTTACAAAAAGCAATATTTTCTATCAATAGTCTTTATTCTAGAAAAAACAAGAGCTCGAAAACCGATGACTTCTCCATTATAACATATACATATCTTTGAGAGTTGAACAAGGTTTCAACATAAAAGTTATCCTGAAACAAATTCATGACACAGAAACACATATGTTGTGATAATAATTGAGATATCTTAAGTCATTGTATATAATGTGATTGTTTTTGGGTCCATGAAATTGCAGCGACGTGACTAAAGTGGTGAGGAGGGACAATGTGTTGGTGTCACGAATATGAAAGATATTGTATTTGTAGCTCAGAAGTTGGAGAATGTCATGTTACTGTTTCTGATCGTCGCATTTAAAAAAATGGTTAAAGGATAAGATTATCGTTTTCAAGGGAATGAGGGATGTAGTCCTAATCTTATCTGACGAATCCTTATTTCCTTGGGACCATTATTGTCTTCTCTTTAGTGTCCCTAATGGACATAGTTCACCCATTAGGGTGTGTTCCATCCACGAATATTTCAAAATCTATAGTGTTTTTGGTAATTTAAGATTAATATTTGACAGAGATCTCAAATGTTGCCAAAACCTTGAAGCGTTATAACCAACGTGTGATGGATTTTGCGTTGGTATAGTATCAACAAAACTTGATCAAATCCCTCACGTTATGATATATATAGAAAAGGTTGTACGATTTTGAATATAAACATAAAAAATGAGCAAATGAGGTAAGAAGGTAAGAGGAATAGATTGTACAAGCGCGATGCAACCAGTTCGTATGTCAAATTTTTAAAGAACTTTACGTCTCCTAACAAACTACATAAACCTACATATTAAAAGCGATTATACGAAAGCAAGAATCAGACGAAATTCGTCCGTACCTTCCGTTGTATGATGAGCACATGGGTGGATGGCCTGGAATGGACCCATCTGGTCACGCCTGTTTGTATGCATTCGTCACATTGTATTTTACACTTTTTTTGTTACACGAATAATTTAAAATGATATATCATTGATTCATCGGTTGCTAATGATTTGGTCGATTTCCTTTCTAAATATGATTTGAATGAGGTGGCCCGATCCAAGAACCGTGTGAGGTAGGTACGGAGACCCTTCAAAAGTCGTTACAGGATTTCAACTGAAGTACTTGCCGTTCTAATGACTCATTCATGTGTTTAGTAGAAGATGAATTTTAAACACAGTGTCGACTCTTTTTTGGTGTATATAATCTTTTTTTTATGTATATATAATCGTGAGGATTCTATTTGCTTAGTGAGTTTAACTCAACCCAACATGATATGCATAAAGTTGTTTAGTTCCGGTCTTTGAAGTCAGTCAGTTAGCTGTTTTTTTGGTGTGAATAGTAGGCTTTCAAAGATACTAAAAGAGAATGGTGGGCTTGGTGTAATTCTAGGCCCATAAAGAAGTTGGTAAAAGGAGCCGTTGTGAAGAAAAGGGGGTATAACAGAAAATGGTGGGATTGATGCAAAAATATGTATACAGGATATAATGAACTGATATTTGCCTCGATGTTACTGAGAGTTAATATATAAAAGATGGCTTTGGAATAGACAGAACTCTGAATCCTATACAATTAATTGTAAACTAATTGAAACGAATCTAATTAACATAGAAGAATAAAATGAAGAGAGTGAAAACTGAGGAGGTTAAAAGAAGAATCAATACGATTTTGCTATAAATGATACGAAATGAAGCTTGTAGATTTAAGGGAACAACATCTAAAACACAGGGACCAGATCTGAAGTATTTGCTCTATCCTTGTTGGCTTCTCGTCTGGTGCACATCTCCTGTGAAACTTACGTCCTGCAAAATAACATAAAATCTTATTATATAATTAACCCGCTTAATTCTTTTTTTCTAACAACATGAATTTCATTGAATTATTTAGTGTATCAAATAGACTTTTCATTTTCTTGACTTCTACAGTCAACATAAAAATATGTTAGGTGTAGATGTAAATAGTCTCCTGGAAAAATGATAGTAATAATCTCTTTATCATCTGGGCATTATGTCGTGAAGGATGGGTCCAAAAACCAAATATTTTCGTTGTCAAAGAGTAGATATATTTTGACGGTGCTGAAAACAATAATAGATGCAGGAACCAGACATATATGTGCCTATATGTAGATCAACTTACACACGTAAGATCGGCACACCTCCAATTACATCAGTTATGCTTATTCATGTAATATTCGGTATAAAAGAAAAGTTTGACGTAATTGTCATTTTTTTTTCTCAGTTATCAAAATTATTGTTTTCAAGACTAAAAAACATATGATATAAATGGAAAACATGCATGCCTAACAATAACAAACATTAATAATAATAATTAAAAAAAAACATTAATAATTATTACACTAATATTAGCAATGGTAGTCATGATAATTGTAAGTTTATAACAATAATGGACGGTATGTTTTGTAGGATAGGTACGTTTCTTTTCTTGCAACCAATGGCTTAACTTTTTGTCGGATAAGTTTAGAACGACTATTCGGCGTGATAGGTTAACAGTAATTAAGTAGATACTGTTTATAAAGTCCGTTCATTTCTAACTTTCTATGGATGATATAACGTTTTTATACAATTTGATAAAACATTATAGGTCACATAAATTATAAGACGTAGAGATGGAGTACCTTCATGGTAAATGGAAAAATGTCAAACCAACTCGAATAACTTTTTATCCATTCTGAAAACGCGTGGACTAGAAACATAAAAACGTAGGTTTAAGTGATATGGACATCTGCTTTTGATCTTATAACTACTCTACTTAACTTTTTAACAAAACGAAAATGTTTTGTGTTATTTGTTTATTAGTAAATAAAATAATAATTGAAGCGTACCATGTAGTACGGTGAAGGATAGTGTTGTTGAGGGTAGATATGAAACTGGTTGTGATTGGTTGGACATGTGGTGAAACCGTCAGGTGTGGATGGCTCAGACCAGTCTGACTCTATCTGGCACTCCATGTTCACTCCGAAAAGTCTCAATGTCTTGGAGTTCCCTCTCTGGTTCTCCACCGCTTGAGCACCTGCCATCCAATTAATTAAGATCTCATCAGTTAATGTAAAAACTGAGATGGAGTTTTTTTTTTATCAGAAAAGGTTTAGGAATCTATAATGGATAACTACATAGACTTTATGACATGTAATTTCCCAAAAGGAACAACACTTTATCAGAAATCTTTCCCCATTTTGGTACTCAGATGACAAGCTTTACCACAATGACACGTCACCTTTATTTATAGTCATGTACTTATATGCGAATTACACTTTCCAAATATTGTCACCTAATGATGGGTGTTGGAAACTTGGACGTCGTAGGTAAAGTTTCAGTGAACGGTAATATTCGGAACATGTACCGAGCGAGTGCATACCGGTTTCGGTTACGGTCCAGGATGCTGGTTAATATATGTTGCGTATATAGAGAATGTATTAGTATATATAACTCATATGAAAAATGAAAATGGATAAAGAAGTAGGTGTAATGATACGCAACAAATGTCACGCAGTGTTGATAATACGAATCTGATTCTTTTTCTATGGGCTTCCATCATTTCTTTATTTTTACTTCTCTCTTACTTTAAAGAGTGTCTACCCTCAGGCGCCCTCATCATTCAATTGTTCACGTAACTTCATGTATTACTTAAAAAGATTTTCGCTATAGTTTTTTTTGGTTACTTTTAATTTAAAATAAATAAAGGATCACATTAGTCGTTAAATAATTTTAATACCGTTAGATACCCAATATGTGCGTTTGAAAATGCATTCATACGTTGCAAAATGGACTTTGCTTAAATTTTACTAATATCTAGTGGATTAGTTAATTATTAACTATATGGTTCACTAAGATTATCATTGTAGTTGGTATTGATTTTTTTTATATGATAAAATATCCTATTTACAGGGATTCTGGGTCTAGACTAGGTTTCGGTCCAAAAGTCTCTACGTTATTAAAGGAAAAAAACATTCATATATATAGAATTAAATAAAATTAAAGGGTACCTGCATGAGGATAATATTGGAGCGAGGCATTGGGTTGAAGATGCCGATAAGAGTCAGAGGAGGAGGAAGAGTCACCGCGTCTTCTCCAGCCAATGAAGAATCTTCCACCGTCAGCGCGGTGGCGATGAAAAAGAATAACGTCGCCGGCGTCAAGTTGCTTCTCCTTAACGTATCTGCTCCATCCTTTGGTCAAAACGTAACTCTGGCTACTGTTCCAATACGAGTATCTGAATCTCCATGGCTTACCTTCCTCATCCTCAAAGCAGAGGAGTAATCCCTTCTCCACGGCGTCTACAGCGGCGGCGGCGAGAGGGAAGTATCTCTCGGCGTGCTGTTTTGGGATGACGAGGCGGTTTAGTTTTCCGACGTCACTTGGGGTTAAGGGTTTTTCGAATAGAGCTTCTTTTTCTTCTATGACATCGTTTTGGTGGTGTTGCTGCTGTTGTTGCCACAAAAGAGAATGGTAGTGGAACTCGCTTGAGTAATGGTTTATTGACATTTGAATGAGAGAAAGAGATGGAGAATATTGATGAGAGAGAGATAAATGGCAAATATTTGTTTGAGAGACCAATGCTCCTTTAGGGAGGCTACATGTATCTGCCTCTATTTATATGTATAATGTGTGTGTGTATATGTGTGGTTTGAACAAACATATGTATATATGGTACAAAGAAAGAGAAATCTATCTATAATTTCTATAATAAATCAAATACATGTAAATATGTAAGATATGGGTTTCTAGTGTAATTTATATAATATATGTTATGATATCTAGTGTACATAATTGGACTTATATATAGGGCTTATATATATATATATATGACATCCATAGAAAACTAAAATCAATTTAGTATTCCTGATATAAATGTTAATAGTTCACCGTATTCTTAACATACAAACTATATGAAAAGTTTATTATCTTTCTTATGTATATATTTCTTTCTTGGTAGTTTAGGGGTGTGTAGATTCACGTTTTGGTTCTTTTTTTGTAAGTGGCTTACATTTTGGTTCTTTATATAATATACATATCTATATTTACTTGTGAGATTTTCTTTGTCGGGATGAGGCACATGTTAACGCATTATCCTTCATTTTCTAGCTTACTACTAACTTATCAAGCACGTGCATTCCATTCACCAGACAACAAATCATCCAATTACTTCATTCTTAATTATGTTAGGTTTTGACATACCGACATTGGTATTATTACGGTAAGCATATAGTCTGTATAACTTTTGTTTTGGTAAGCATATATAACTACATCTAATTTTATTTTATTTTTTGGTTTACATAATTTCCTTAAAATACTCTGTATGTGATTTTTGTTATATGAATTCGTGACCCTACAAATTTCATAGAGTAGGAAGAAATGAATAATCCACAAATAGTAAGGTAGAAAATAATGAAAAAAAAGAAGGCAGATACATGCATGGACCAAAGTCTTGAAAAGATCTTTTGTCTCTTAACCAAGAAGATTTCTATGTACAGCCTTTCCTTATTTAGTTTTTTTTCATCACGTGCATGACACATCTCATTAATGTCTATGTATAGTTCATAAAATTTCGAAATCTCTTGCTATTTTACGTGAAATGATAGAATATGTTCAGGATAATAATTACTTTATATAAAAGAACAGATAGCTTTGTGTTTCCGAAGAAAAGAGTTGTGGGATGGATAGAGATAAGATCTGTCTTCAACTCTCTGCTCCTTCTCTCTTCAGTCGTGTACTCGTGTTTCAATCCTCTCCTCACATTCTCCCGTCACAAACAAGCATAAATAAAACAAGAATATATATCCGTAAAATGTATAACGTATTACGTAACTCAA
The DNA here is from genome assembly GCA_014822095.1 of Diplotaxis tenuifolia. Taxonomy (NCBI): domain Eukaryota; kingdom Viridiplantae; phylum Streptophyta; class Magnoliopsida; order Brassicales; family Brassicaceae; genus Diplotaxis; species Diplotaxis tenuifolia. The sequence continues at coordinate 11,794 of JABAYD010036674.1, forward strand.
AACAAACTTTTCTAACTTGTAGGCTCTGAAAAATCTTCTCTTATTTGTTACTTGCTTTTTGTTTTTATGCCTTTCCGACTAGTTTGTCCTCTTTGTTTCCTTTTCTGACATATTTATTACAGCCTGTCATTTGTGGCATTTCTCATTATATTTGCTATTATTCTTCTTAATAATGCTAAAATTTGTATTTGTACTGATTAAAAACACTAATTTTCCAAAATGTTAGTAAAAGTTATCAATATAGAGTTCCATATTGTTTTAACTATAGATTGAACGTTTTTGTTCTGTTGGTCAACACTAGCTATAACTAATTCGATTAGACATAATAAATTATCACGAGATTATAGGTTTGATATAAGAGGCTTAAATAAGAAATAGCTCTCGTCAGCTCATTTATGTAACAATTAACAACATTAACAAGAATATTTTGAAACAAAAAATTACATCAACCATATGAGTTTTACAATAAATGTATATTTTTGGAAATTTTGCTATGGTCATCTTATCAGATCTGGGTAGGTCAATCGCAGGGCTAGCTCTAAACCCAACAAATAGTACTGATGACGGAGTTGAAATGCAACATCCTGTACTATAACTTATGTTGGTGATAACAAAAATGCAACTTTAAAAAATGCAACTCAAAACGTAGATAAATCGTTGGATCAAGTGTAATGATTACTGTGTAGCAATACGTCATATATATTGTCAGACAGTTTTAAAAGTAAAGAGGAAAAGTTGATTCAGAAATTTTATGTCCACCAAAAGGTTTTTCTGTACTTCAAATAATAAATCCGTCAAGTGATAATGGGGTACCTCATCCTCGATCTCCGCGAAACTTCATCAATTTCCAAGTAGATTCATCTATCAGGTAAACTATTTTTCTTCTCTTCGACATTAATGTGTCTCCACTATTACACTTTACCGAACATAGTATAATCGGTTTATTAGAGTTAGATACAGTACTCCTGTAAAAATGAAGCCAAAACGAACCAAGAGGAACATGTTCCCCTCAAAATTTGTTAATGTCGGTTTATCACCATATTCTTAAAATTTATTTGCCTTCAAATTTGACTACATGTTTAAAATCTACTTATCATCATATGGCCGGTTTTAGGTCAGTCTATTTTTACAAGAATTTTATTTTCCGAATTAAACATAGCAACTATTGATTTTTAATAATTTTCAGATGGTATAAAGTTACCGAGGCCAAATTATGAATTACAAACCGATAAATTACAACAAAAATGACAGGATTCATATTGTGTTAGAAAATCACATTGATGATAAGTCATGCATTATAGCATGCGAATGTATAACGGTTAGTTTTTTTTTCTTTTTGAAAAGCATGCCAATGTACACTGTAGAAACTGCAGTTATTCTTAATGAATGTCATCTTATTATACCAAAATTGAATAGAGAAATAGTATAAGATAAGAAAAGAAAACAATAATGTGAACAGCAGAGAACGAACATGGATCCCTGGCGACGAATCAAAGAGGGAATCGTCAATAAATATAGATAGATAAATTGGAGAGACAAACTAATTCCAAGAAATTGTAAAAGTAGAGGAGCGATCTTTGGATCCAGAAAATAAAAGTATGAGATTAATGGTAAGGGAAGTGAGTGAAAGTACTAATAGCTTGGCCATGCACAAAGATATATGCTCTAAGCATATGATATTTTGCTTTGTTGTAACCTTTTTTATTCCATTTTCGCAATTGCTGTGTTCCCGTTTTATGATCCCATAACTTTCTTTATTCGATCCGTATTTGAATATATGATTTTTTAAATTTATTTATTATTTTTATATGTTACTAAATATCTATGATGCTATTTATATTAAAAGGTATATCTATAAGGTGAATATACACACGACGTATACAACTAATAATTCATGTTAAGCGACGCACCTATACTTTATGTAGAAATACTATACACTTAAGACTGAATAACATATAAATTATTAATTTGAATCGTCTGCGAGTAAACCATTATTCGGATAAGCCACTAGAAATGGTTCTGATTCGGTTATGAAATTTAAGTCTCATGGGTTCGATTTACATTTTTGGTTCAAAATTTGATATAAACAACTACGTACAATCAAAGCCGTATATGGGGTTTAACGGCTATCAGCAAGGAAAATATATGCACCACTAGATACGAAAGACGATAAAAGTGAGGTCCACGGTAACTTTGTAGACTAACAGTGATTATGTTTTAATAGCCTCAGTTCAAAAAAATGTGATTAGGTTTTATTTAATTGTTATCTTTTCCTTCATTGTTTTCTTCGTCCCTTTAATTTTCTTTTTTGCATAAACAATTCAGTATGCTTCTAGTTTATAAACTTATATAGTAAGATTTGGTTTAAGTATTTTGTTCGAAAAAGGAAGTCTTAGAACTATATATCAAGTTGGAGTGTTTTAAACACAAGTACTTAAAAAAATGTCACTGGAGCAGAAACATTGGCTGATTTTTTTTATTGTAAAAACAAAGACCGTAAATATGGACTTCTTCCAACTTGACTTGAAGGCCGGTAGTATAGCTAATGCTAACAAAAAAAATTAGAGACGAAAATATAATAAGTTTTCCCTATCAATCAACTATGTACGGTTGATGTTCTCTATAGCTGTTTGTGTCTACACAATATTATTTTAAAACGGAGTTCCTAAATTTTTTTGTTGGAAAAGTTGTTACGTAAGCTTTACAACATAAATAAATTAATTTTTAAGTGTTTTAAACACTCCTCCAATATTTTCAGGTAATTCTCAATTTTATTCGGTTTTCAGTCAGCCAGTCTTGTAACGAAAATTGAATGAAAAAAAGTTTTCTTTTTATTGTTTCAGAATATCCAAATAGATATATTTAACCTTTAAAGCATTTAGATAGTGGTCTGGATAAAACATAATGGAGCATGGAAAAAAATGGAGCAATATTTAAACAGAGAACTTTTAATATTCTGTCTAGCATCTTTAGGGCAGACATTAAATTAAATCCATCGAAATAGATGTGAAAAATCTTTAGGATTCGCGTGAATATTCACTAACGATTTACTTTATTTTGTTCAGCCTGAAAGTATGAGTATAAAACCATAATCTAATTGTTTTCTTCTAATTTCGTTGTCAATAGTACAGTTCGAATCATTTCATTTCTACAAGACAGTACTGTGGAGGTGAGATACCAGTGGGATGAAGATGAGCAGGAAGTGCTTTAAAAATAATGTCTATAAAAAATATTTAGCTGTGATTTTTGTGGTTTTGACAGAAAGAAAAATAGTTTTAAACTTTTAATATTTAAAGAAACAAAAGTAAAGTGAAAAGAAAAAGAAGTTAGACTTAGAGTGACTTTAAAAACTTCAAAAAAAATCAAGACAACAAAAATCTGATTGGCAAAACATTTGGTTTTAAAGACTAGAAACCTTTTCTTTGCACAATAAGACTGGAAACTTAATCATATGAAATAACAGGAAACTTGTTTCAAGTGGTCAAACCACTGTACTCTGATGATTTGCTTAATGAATGTGTGTTCCAAAAAAATGAAATAACAGGAAAATAGTCAATTTATTTTTTAAAATTTAAAAATTTTACAAACTGACTCAAAATTGGAATAAGAATTTCAGTTACAGACATCGACTCGAACAAAATTTTCCAAATCAAATTACTTCTAGCTAGCTAGCTTCGATTCATATCTGACTCATATCTATGGCGCATTCTGTTAGTTTGAATTCATAATCTTCGGAAATTGAAAAGACGTTCTCAACCATTAACGAGGACCACAAAAAAAGAGAAATTCACCTCGTTTCCTTGGATGCCAGAGTCTTTCCGTGTCATTTCTAGAGTAGCTAGATTCTGATGATCTTATTTAAATCTGTAATATAGTCAATTTTAGTTGATATGAACTATTGGGAAAACATTATGTAGAATTTGATATTTCCTATCTAGACGATAATGATGTAATTAGTTCACGTCTTTATCTACTTAGTACACTACCCATGTATAATATAGAGTTATTCATATTTGAATAAAATAATAAAAATCATTCTAAAGCTACTTCATAACAAAAGATTGGAAACCTATTTTTTGGTCTAATCTTAAATCGTGTATGAAACATGGCTTGTATTGCGTCTTCAGCAACTTCTACATCTAAGAGTATCATCCATGAGAAATCTACTTCATGACAATATCTAATAAACAGAAATATTAATATTTTAATGCTGACTAATTTTGATAGTATGAATTGTGAAAATAGTTTAGACAGTTCAATAACCAACAATTATATTTACCTTATGAGAATTTATATCTTACTGCACCACTTCACCGTTCTATAGAATCCAAGTTTGACATTATTTCATGCACCATGCTATACATTTTTATAATTTTTTTAATTAATCTACATAATTTCATTTTCTCTGAGATTCGAAACTCAAAACTTCTTGTAAAAACATTAGTAATGAATATTTAGTCAAACCACTGAACCAATAGGTTTCCACAAAATATTAACAATTTAGCATCATTTCATTAATAATTAAATTTAAAAGCAAACACAAAACTAAACCAATGACAGATTAACACATTCGCAAGGATATATGAACTCTTTTCCTGGTTTTCTACTGTGTTTTTGGTTGTTCAGTTATTGCAATTGGAGATAAATATTTTTCTACTGTGATTTTTACTATAGACCACTAATCTACAAGAAAGTCTTAAGTAATAAAAATATATGACACTTCGCATATCTGAATATTAATCCGGCTTTTGGTTCGAGGATCATCTACTTATAAAAAAAAATAATTGTCATTAAAACCTTTTTTTTGTGAAACACAAAATCTATTTTTTTTAACACAAAACCTATTTCCTACGAACAAGTGTCGGCCTTAACCTTGTTCGCTTCTCCTCGATTAAGTAGTGCTTTGGCACGACGTTTGAAAGATGGTAGCAGCTGAAAAAGTAGCTCCTTTTTTTGGTTCAAATTGATAACGAACTAGCATGTAATTAGCACTTCAGCTCGTAAGTTAAGTTAAGTTAAATTAAAACATGATGCTATATAATTAAATACAAAAAGCATCAAAAGTAAAGCATATATATATTGACCAAAAACAGTATCACAGTAGCTAGAAGTGTACCCACGTGCCACTACGAACACCTACGTCTAAGGATGTGTGCATTGTGCATGTCCTGAAGTACATTTGTGTACAAATACACGTACGATATTCGTCGACTTTTGATAATGAAAATTATTGTAGTATTCAATAGTAGACAGGGAGAATCCAGGTTTGATTTAGTAGGTGTCTGACGCACCTGGATTAATATTTAAAAGGTACATTGTAAAAGAGGCATGCAAGTTCAATGCACTTAGATGTAATTAGGAACAAGTTAGCTTATAAATACAGAGAATTACGGCAAGAATAATGCAAGAGTACTGACACAAGTGAGATGTCTTAAACAATGTTGTAGCCTTATAGGCATGTAGTTATCTAATTAACTTGGTAGTCTATAAGAAATGGGTATATAAAGTTAATAAGCGCTTCATACGGACATGAAAGTTTTTTTTCTTTTTTTTGACATGAATGTTATTTTATCTTTACGAATAATATGGTTATGTATCCCACTTTGATATGATCCGTCGATACATGGACCTTAACTTCGGCGTGTTTGGATATATTATTGAAAAAGCAGAATATATCCTCTACTTTTTGGAAATATCTGGCCTGGAAAATGGATCTACAAAAAAAAGTTGATAGGAGTCCAATTCAAACCGGAAGAACTTTATCGAGATTCAAACTTACTAATTATTCTGATTTCTGTTACATAAAATGCAAGTTTAAGATGGGAAATTCAAAGTTTTATTTATAAGAATTTATATGGGGTTTTTACCAAAACTAACCTACAACTTGGTTTTAACCCCAATACTAGACCCAAACTTGAATCAAATGCAAATCTAACCTAAAAGGGGTATGAAATTACAGTATAGTCCTTTGTGACCA
>JABAYD010036682.1:0-14301 GCA_014822095.1 Diplotaxis tenuifolia
CCCTTTATGTTTTTAGGTTCATCAGAAGATTGATAAGACTGAAAGAAAGAGATTATGCAGAATCTTGGATTGCAAGAAACTATCAGTAGAAGCAAGCAAGAACGCTGCACAGAACCAGCTGCTTCCATTGAGAGTAATTGTTCAAATCCTCTTCGTCGAGCAAGGACGAGCTGTGATAGCTACAACTACAAACAGTATCACCAAGAATGAAACACCAGTTTTGAGAAGAAGCTTTACAACAAGAAGAGCAGAAGAAGAAGAAGATGTGGAAAGAGTTGAAATTAAACCTAACGGAGGATTTCAGAGCACTCCTTCGAGGTTTATGGCTTTATGTACGATGCCACGGCAACCTAAGAAGATGTTCTGCAAGTTGTTGTCGATCAGTAGGAGTTTAAGCCAACGGATTTAAAAAGGAAAAGATGGTGGGAGATTTTTTTTTTGGTTCTACTGGTTTCTTGTCCCTCAAGTCAAGTGTTTTTCATTGTCTCTTTGAAGCTTATTTGATTTTGAAAAATTCATTTTCTCATACAACATTGTATAACCTAATAATAAAGAAAATATGTACATCAGTTTTTGATTGATTTTGAGAGAAGAGTTATGTATCTTGAAAGAAACATATTCTCATGTCACAAAGTTGCACAAGACGGTAAACAAGGTCATGATGTGTTCACAAGAAGTCCATTCAGAAGCTAGAAGAAGAAAAAAAACTCAAGCAGACCTCATATTTGGTGATAAAGATGCGACTCCAGGCTTCTTATCTCCAGCATCACCTGGTTCTCCTCCAAATCAAATTGTCTAAATCACACCAGAAACGAGATTATTAACCATGGAAGTTTCCCATGAGACCCATCCGGTTTCATCTCTATATCGCTCAGTCTCAAGACCAATCATCTGTGTTTATGTAAGTTACATGAACTTGCAACTTAAAGTTAAACGACAATTAATTGATCAGTTCAAATCTGTTATATATCATGTCTCATGGAAACAAATTATGATTCAAGAGTAAGAATATTAATTCTTACACTAAATTGAAGCTCATTTCATTAATCTTTACTAATCTTAATACTCTGCTTCGAGATAATGATTGTTCTAACTATTAATCTTGCATATCCTCATTTGAGGTGAAAACAGATTAATTGAATTTAGGACTCTAATACCAAGTTAAGTTTTCTAAAGTTTTAACTCTAAATTAATTGAAAATTAGTGGACGGATCCAATACTCTTATATATCACTTATGTATGTTTCATCATAACTGTAGGAAGTAGGAACTTGTATTCTTACATATGAAGAGATTAAGGCTCATGATCCATTAATCTCTGCTAATTTCAATAGTTTTCCTAGCCATAATATTGTCCCATCTCTTCTTCTATACTCTCTAACCGCTTCAGCTCATTAGTTAGCCACTTCTTGATATGGGATCTCGAGTGGGTTCTGGTCCAAGTTCAGTTTCTCTAGCTTCTATAGACTGTAAAACGAGAAGTGTTAAATGATTTGAGGATTAATCAATCAGACCATGTCAAATGATTTCAAATTTTGAGGATTTATCAAGATCTTGATCTATGTTTTTGTGATTTTCATTCTAACTAATTGAATATTAAACAGGTTTGAATAAGATAACTAAAAGAGTAAGATAAAAAAGTCCATTGTTGAACAAGTCAGGCATGTCGAGTATGATGTTGCCATGTCTCGGATCAGAAGTTAAAGTCATAGTTGAAAGTGTCGAAGTGGACCAAAGAACTTAATATGATTCCAGATGAGAAAGTCAAACATTCATCTCTATAGAATAATCTACTCAAGATCAATCTGGTCCACCTTATGTTTGATTCTATTGGATGTTGGCTTTTGCAATTGAATGGTTTAGTTAAAGCGGTTAGTTTACAGCCCATCCAAGCAAATGCTTATGGTTTCTTTAGTCTTTCTCCTTTTTGTCATTATAGTCTCTTTTATAGCAAAACCGCCTAAAGTTCGAGAATGTCTTTAAAAGTATGTTTAGCAATTATCCATCCATCACTGCAATCATCATCCCACTGAATTCTGCAGTATTACGGTGCCTAATTTTGTTAAACAGCCTAATTAATCCCCACCTTGTGATAGCTCCTAAACCATGCCTAACAGTACGTCCATCTCAAGTAATTTAAATAGAGTCATTGGCTTTAAAATATCTACAAGTTCACGTCTCTGTTTAGGTCATCATTATTCACCCCTCTCAGCTTAAATCGTACTTGGTGTCTTCTCCTCTCCCACTCAACTAGATCCAATGAATATCATTTTCCAAAACTTAATAAGTATTTTATACTTCCTTCTCCGAACCAGCTGTATTTCGGGACCCATTTTAATTAAAAATCGAATCTTATCATCATTCACTATCACCTCCCTTCTTCTTTTAATTCCCAAACATTATTTTGTCTTCTCTCAAGCTTATCCCCATTGTCCGAATTTCATCTACCCCATAAAAAATAATCAGAGAAAATACAAACGTAAGAATACATATACCTCTTAGTTATAATAATCTAAACAATGACAATAAAAAAAATTTGAACGCATACCATAAACGAGTGAACTGGTTAATTACACCTTCGGCTTGAATTTTTTCTCGTCGAAGACGATTACCTGCAGATGACAAACGGTTAGTTAAACAGAAATTATAATATACCAACAAAACATTAAAAAAATAAGCCACACAAAAAAAAAGCAAGTGGGAAAGCCTAGAAATAAAAAAAAATGTAAAAATAAGAAATATTAATTAAAAAATAAACCATAAAATGAAAAACCTTAAGAAAAAGTGTTCGTTAAAAGAAAAAGTAATTCACGGAAAGGGACAACAGATATAAAAGACATCCGCTAAACGGTGACGGTGTAAAAAAAGACAGAATAATGCAACGGAAGAGTAGATAAGGCAGGGATGACATATGTTGGAACGGCCATTAGTTACGAGACTCAAAAAAAAAGACCACCAAAAAACGGTTTAACTTGACGGAGTTACGATAACCGGAAGCAATTGGCCAAAAAAAGAAATTAAACCAACTCACCCAACGCAAACAAAAACTTTTAGGATGATTTCATTAACGACGACGGTCATCGCCACAGAGAGATCACGTACACCTTCTTTGTATCTCTCTTTCTTTTACACTTATAAAAACCAAGATTTAAGTATATTCTGATCCTTCATACTATTATTATTTTTGTTTATTTTAGAATCTGATCTTGGGCTTGAGGTTATTGCCAGTGATTCCCGTTGTGGACGAGGTACATATTTCTCGAACTACGGTGGTGGACGTAGCAACCGTAGCACTGATTCCTCGCCGTCGTTAACCTCGGTGGCGACGGAGGTAGCGGTGGTTTCGAAACCGACGGTGATCTAGGACTTGATGAAGTGGAGGAAGATGATGACGTGTTGGACGACGGTAACGCTAACGGAGGAGGCGAGAGCGTTAACTTAACGGACCTCGGCGGGTTTAGGAAGACTCTGATCTTCTTTGAGGTGGAAACGAGGTCGTACTCTTCGATAAGATTCGTTAGATCTTCATCGCACGTGATGGACACGAGCGCGTCGAGATCCTCCGTTGGAAGCTGACACCGTATTGTGACGGTGGACCCGCACATCTCCTCCATCTTTGACGCTAGCTCTGTTACACGCATGACACGCGCTTCCTTAGTTTCTCTCTTCACAAAAAACGTTTAAAAAAAAAATTAAATAAGAGCGGGAACTAACCGGAAAATGAGACACAGAGAGGTGAGGAGTTCGTCACCATAACTACTAAAGTAAGAGAGAGATTTGTAGAAGAAGGAGATTAAAGGATTCTTCTAGTAGTTTTGTCTGTGCAAGCCAAGTGATGAGTAACGCTAAGACCATATTTATAGCGATTTATGAAATGTAACAAAATAATGGTGAGAAGAGAGAATAGCGAAGGGTATGATCGTAATTTGGTGGACCCATGAGTTACGTAAGCTATAGTCTTCTCTTTTAAGAAAAAAAACTTAAAAAAAAAGGTAGGGAACCCCCGAATAAGATAACAGGATTTATTATTTATTTATACAAAATAAAGATAGCAATATTGAGACAAAATAAATTTAAGATGAGTAGATTTGTGATAAGGTTTTAAATATTTTATTTGTATTGAGTGCTATATTCTATGAACAGTATTCATTAACATTCTCAGCCATATTATATTTCGGTGGGAAATAAAAATTTAGTGTTAGCTTAAATTCACAGAAAAGTTTGCTACTTTGACCTAGAACAATTAAAGGTATTTCAGACATCATGTTATGGATCAGTTTATGGCTGAAAATAATTGTATTGTTATTAAATTAGATAGTAGTACATATTTTAGTTCATATACTTTTATTTACCGAATAAAATAAATAGATTAATCAAATGCTTTTTATATAATTTTAGGAGCATTTACGGGACAAACCTAAGAAGAAATCTCAATCAATCAAATGTACTTTTGAAATATTAATAAAATTAATCATTTTCAGGTTTATAACTTAATTTCAGAAATTAAAGTTTAATTTTTTCTGAAGTTATTGGTTAGAATTTTGAGAGATAATGTTTTGGTTTCTTCGGTTTTACTTTTTAGAGTTTGGTTTGACTGGTTAAGTTTTGTAAAACCTGTCAAATAAATAGAATCATATACTTTTATTTATCGAATCAAATAAATAGATTAATCAAATGCTTCTTATATAATTTTAGGAGCATTTACGGGACAAACCTAAGAAGAAATCTCAATCAATCAAATGTACTTTTGAAATATTAATAAAATTAATCATTTTCAGGTTTATAACTTAATTTCAAAAATTAAAGTTTACTTTTTTCTGAAGTTATTGGTTAGAATTTTGAGAGATAATGTTTTGGTTTCTTCTGTTTTACTTTTTAGAGTTTGGTTTGACTGGTTAAGTTTTGTAAAATTATATTTCATCTGTGACGAGTCATTAAGTTCAGTTCGGTTAAGTTGATACCCGGATTTGTACATGTACATCAATACGATAGAAGAATATAATGGATAATTAGGGTTTATATGGCATATGAGATCTTTATTTTGGTGAAACTTATGATCGATCAATCAAAGCACTTAAACTTACATGCCATTATAAGAAAAGTGCAAATTACCCATTGACAATTTGATTTATAATAGTAGTATTTTTATAAGAATAGCAATGTTTTGATATCCGATCCGGACTTTTTTTTGAACCGATAAATCCGGTAAATTAAAAACCCCATAAAAACCGGAAAAAAAATTCACTAGAACCCAAAATCCGATATGGGTGAACCACCGGTTGAACCAGAAAAATAACTTTTATTTTTTTTAAAGCTTTTAATTATGTTTTTAGATTCTATTTTATATCCTAGATTTCCAATTAAGAAGTTAGATTTGCAGTCTTCAGTTGTATATTTGTTATTTTTACATTTTCTGATGAAAATTTTACTATGGCTCTGGAAGAAAATAAAATGAACAATGATAGAGAAACCAAAACTAGTTGATATGATTTGCTGTTAGTTTATTTTTGTTATTGAAAATTTAGTACAATGATGTATTGATTTTGGTTTATTTTGAATTTGAAATTTAATTTTATTATTTGCATTAGACATTTAAATGTTTATTATGAATTTTATGTCTTGATAGTTTTAGATGTTATAACTTGTAACTTGTTAAAAAAATAGTCCAAACTATTTTTGATATTTGTAAGTCAAATAAAAATAAACATAGAAGACTAAAGTTAAGTATTTTCTAAATGTTTTGAAACATAAAATATATACATTTTCAAACTATTATTATATGTTTTAAAAATATTTAGAAAATATTAAACTTTAGTTTATTTTTGTTTTTTTCATAACTAATATTTTGTTATATAATAAAATTAATTTATTTATAAATCTGGTCGACCAAATAACCCATTAATCCGATAAATTGTACGGTTCAGTATTCGCATCAGATTTAAAAACATGAAAGAATAGTAATAATATGAACGAAGACCAAAAACATGTCCAGAGGCTCAAAGGTGGCCGATATGTTTGATTCGGTTTGATCAGTTTGGTTTTTGGCAAAACTTACCTGAACTTCAACCAAATATTTCATTTGAATTAGGTTTATGCGATTACATGCCGCTTCTAGCGTCAACTAGTGGACATTGTTCCAAACTGTTGCGAACCAATTTGACAAAGATAGAAAGAGAGCTGTTGGGACCCTATCACGTGGGTCACCACACATGGAAATGGTCCATAGGGCTTGCATGGCCGTAATGCAAAACCCCATCCAAGACATCTGATCATTTCTGGTATCCGATAATTTATAAATAGTGTCATACACCTGTGGATAAAAAGTTAAAACATTTGTAACGTATTAGGAATATTTTTTAAATTTCCAACTTACGCCTATTATAATAATAAGAATGAAATAGTGATTCAAACTATATATAAAACAATATTAAATGTGGATAACGAAAGAAAGAAGATAACCATAAAATGGAAGAACAAATTGAAGGTTACATCAACATTATCCCGCATGTAAACACACGCATCAAACAAATATGAAAAAAATAAAAAAAGAAATCGAATATTCTTTTGGAAATATGCCTTTTTCTACAATATCTATATGACTGTATATGAAATAAAATTTGGAAATGAGAATGATTATCGTGTGTATACGTGTGTATCAGTATCGCCCCGATATCCATGACCAGTTATTATGAATGGTCCTACTATTTGCAACGAACTTATAAATATACCAATATATTTAATATTCAGTAGCATCCAAAGACAGGCAACGAGGTTATATATTAATCAGGATCTTAAGAAGTAATTGACCCTTGTCCCTTTAATCATAAGCGTAAGAAATGCAATTGTATGCTCGGGTTTAGTAATTTGACTAAAGAACTAATATTTGAGGTGTTTCTTAGAAGAGGCCAATGAGTGCACATGAATAAATTCAAAGTTGAACGAGAAGGGCATATCTTGCTGTGGTAGCAAGATGGTTCTCTTTTGGACTGATCTCTTCATATACTGCATACTCAATCCGTCTTACATGATCTTTTTGTTCTCTTTTATGTTTGTGTCCCTTTTTGTTTTCTTTGCTAAGCCCCTTTTACAGAAATACGTCCTCATATTTTTGTTTATGAGATGGTCTTCCTATTCTATTATCTCATTGTTTATCATTTGGTAGGCGATTGGAAACTTAATCTTATAATATGATGGATCATTTCAGTGTATGTATTCTTTATGATGTAGTAGTTTTGTGGCCTGAGGACCAAGGCCGGCCCTGCTGAGGACTCCCTTCTATATGCAAATCTTTGTGTGGTTCTACTCTTATGCCTTAGCTAGTGTTAAAATAATAACACATATATAATAACACATATAAAATCGTTTCTAACAGTATTATGAAAGCGAGATACCATTATATATTAGTTATAAGTAGTTTTTTCTTTTAAATCAAAAGATTTTTGTTCGAGTATTTAAGTGGTTAAACTTAAATGGTGTGGCACGAATTCATGACTTCGTAAATTCCCTTTAACGTTTGAATCTCCTTTAACAAATCCATGTGTAGAATTTGAGAGTTGTTTTTTTTTAAACTAGAATGTAAGAGTTGTTATTTGTAGCAACATGATATATGTATGAGTATGAATTGGACATTAGCTATAAACAAATGAATGATCAAATTCATAAAAGAATCTAAGTTTAAATTTTTCCGAGAGGCTTTTATTTTCTTTCTTTCTCTTCTGGTTTAGCTAAACAAAAGAAAAGAAAATAGAGGATACTTAAGTTCATTAACAATGTAAATTTTATACATGATTCATTTTCTGGTTTCAATTTAATTGCGAAAAAAATGAAACGATAGTTTTTATCAAACTATTTCTCGTTCACGTCAGATAATCCCCCGGTATTCAATTTTAAAGGTACAAGAAAATCGAAATTTTATTTTCGCAAACTATACAGAGAAAATTTTCCTAAAGGACAGGGCGACACGTATGGTATGAATGGAGAGATATGGACGAGTTATTGTTTCTTTGGCAGACACGCAGAGAAGCATTGCTTCTCCCATTGAAAAGGATAAGCCCATCTCATTATAAATGTTGGACGTATTATACTTTCCTTTTTTTATAAAAATGTATGAAGTAAAAATATTTTAAAACATTAAACATAAACAGAACCTTGATTGATTCATCTGGATCAATTAATCAGCTAGTGTGTAATATACTTGTTGTAATCTAAAACGTAATTCTGCACTAACGACCATAATAAAGTTGTATGTTTTTTTTTTTTATAACTCTGGTATCTGGGCAACTATATTCCCAACTATTCCTTCGTAAAGGGTTCATCGCCCCAACGGAAGGGATGTTAAATCCGTTGTGGCCAAGACTCGAATCCGAGTGACGGACAGTACAGTTATACCTCCTTTACCACGACCGCTTGGTTAATAAAGTTGTATGTTACCGTGACAAGTTAATGATTTGTGTTTTATTGTTGTATCATTTTTGACACTTAAAACAAATTCTTACCTGACAGTTATCTGTTATCTCCAACTAATGATGAACATTTGTGAGTTCGTCATAGAACGGGGAACTTAAATAGACGTGCGTACCAAAAAGATATAAGTCATGTTTTTTTGGTTAACGCAACAATCTGCGGCTGCGACAACTAAATACAGTGAAAATACAGCGCAACGAAGACAAAATAAACGGCACAAAAAATATAAATGGTCGCAAGTAAACCGCCGGAAGTACAAAAAATGAGATGTAGTTGACGCTGAATATCTCAGCGTTCCGTTTACTCCTCGCGTTCAGTCTTTGTGTCAAGAATAACAAGCCAATTGTTTCATGAGTGCTGTTGTTTGGCTGTGTTTCATGAGTGTTTTTCAGTCGCAGCCGCTGGTCTTTGTGTTCATCAAAAAAACAAGGCTAATTAGTCATGTTCTTTTGGTTAACGCAACAATTTGCGGCTGCGATAACTAAATACAGTGAAAATACAACGCAACGAAGACAAAATAAACGGCACAAAAAATATAAATGGTCGCAAGTAAACCGCCGGAAGTACCAAAAATAAGATGTAGTTGACGCTGAATATCTCAGCGTTCCGTTTACTCCTCGCGTTCAGTTTCTGTGTCAAGAATAACAAGCCAATTGTTTCATGAGTGCTTTTGTTTGGCTGTGTTTCATGAGTGTTTTTCAGTCGCAGCCGCTGGTCTTTGTGATTATGAAAAGAACAAGGCTATAATTTTCTAAGCTTCCCAAATTCATCAACCATGATCTAGTTATATTGATGGACTGTGAATGCGTAATGTGGTCCCAGCCGTAGGGCCGACAAGGTGACAAGCATTGAGCAAGTTGGATGGAGTATGATGTATGCAAATTACAAGGCAAGTGTCGATTTGGGATGACTAGCTAACACGTGTATCCACCAAGGCAGTCCTAATTCAGGGTTTTCTAGTTGGTCCTTACTATTTTGGTAGAATGTAATTCTTACTTCTTTTGTACTGCGGTTATGTGTGTGGGAATCTTTTGAATCATTTTTGATCTAAGTACAATAATATTATGGTTGCTTTTTCGGTTAAGGAAGAAAAACAAAATGGAGTAATATTTATAACTTGATAACAACGATTGTTCAATTTTGATTTTTGAATTCCGGTTTTGATTTGCGGTTTATTTTCTTTTGAATTTTGAATTTTCTAACTGTCAAGGACACAAGCTACGCAGAGTTCTTAACATCTTTCACCAACAAAAAAAAACAAGGCATAGTTGATTATTTTGTTTGTGTGCTTCTACTTTTGTTCGTATGTTATATTCCTAACCACTAGTCAACCCTAGAGGTGGTGTATTATACAACTATTTAAATTAGAGGCTTACTAAACATTATCTCGACAGAACCTTAAGATTACAGGGACGGCAAATCTTCAAAATAGCATTTTTTAAATTTATGTCACAAAAATAACCCTCAAAACCTAAAATGAACAAAATAACATTTTTTATTTTAAAGTTTTAAGTTTTTTTTGTTTTTTTCAAATTGGAAATCATTTCCCCAAACCTCTACTTCTTAACTCTAAACAAAAAAATCTAGGATTAGTTAACCCAAAAGTAAAAATGAATAATTTATAAAATATTTTAGTGCTATTTTTATCATTTTTATTTTTAAATGGTATATTTGTGACAAAAATATTTTTTACTGTTATTCTTGTCTTTTTCTCTTACCATTACCATGGATAGTGCATGTACCTGCTTTTGGGGGATATTTTTCTTAAGAGGCTCGTTACAAGCTACTTAATATATTATTAGGTGCAGCATTTCCCATTTGAGCTGGGTCAGGCCTTGTTTAAGAACCACAATCGGACTTCGGAAAATCATCCAAAATTATACGATACCAAGATAGATGGTTTTAAAAAGTGTCAACTAAATTAAGCCCAATTCTATTTTAGTACTCTGCAGGATGTTATGAACAATTATCCACCCCAACATTTAATCTAGAATACCCTCCAAAAAAAACATTTAACCTAGAAGGAGACTCTTTATTATTGAGCCAACAATGGGGCTTAACTTTAATAGTAATCTCACTATACATATGGTTTTAAGAGAGAAAGTGAAAAGGGGCATGCAACATGGATAATTTTGAAAGAAAAGATTCAGTGTTTTGAAACCCGATCCGAACCCGTGGTTGAACCGAACCCGGTGACCTAAAATAAATTCGGTTTGGGTTTTGTGAAAAAACCAAAAATTAAAAACCCAATAAAATCCGCCAAAAAACACTAAACCCGCAATCCAGTTACCGGTTAAACCAATAAATAATTTTTTTAGTTTTTAATTATATTCTAATTATTTTTTTTTATTTTTTATCATATACAATACTAATCACACTATTTTATTTGTGACTTTTAGTTTTTAAGGAAGATTTCACTATGCCACCAAAAGAAGATAAAATGAAAAATAGTAGAAAAAAACAAAATTAGTTGATATAATTTAATATTAGTTTATTTTGTTGTCGACAATTTATTATAATGATGTTTTAATTTTGATTTATTTTAGAGATAAAATTTAATTTTATTATACACATTAGACATTTAAATATATATATGTGTGTGTGTGTATTTTAAGTGTTGATATTTTTATGTTAGATGTCATAACTTGTAAGTTCTTAATCTGTTTCAAAAAAAAATAAACTATTTTTAATATTTTTTTGTGTCAAGTGAAAATAAAATTTTAGAAACTAAATTAACTATTTTCTAAATGTCTTTTAAAATATAAAATATATAAATTTCTATTATTTTATGTTATTTTATGTTTTTGAAAATAGAAAATACTTAATTTTAGTTTCTATGTTTTATTTTTCGTAACTAATATATTATTATACAATAAAATTAATTAAATTATTCACTCGTAGTTCACCTATGGTCGATCTGATAACCCTGTGATCCGACAAGTCGTCCGATTCAGTGTGCACGTCGGATTTCAAAACATTGAAACTGATATGTTTTGTAATTTTTAGTTACCCACACCCTCCCCCCCTCCAAATCTATAAAGCATATCGTCATTTATTTTTCGAAACTATATATCGTCACATTTTTAAATTTTCAAACCATAGACGAACTATTTACTGTTCTCCTCATATCTCCACACTTTTTTTTATAACTCTCCTCATATCTTCACACGCACACACACATTATCAGTGGCCCTAGTATAAAATGTCGTGATATGGGTGGGTGTAGGGCCTAACTTCGTAAGAAATTAAATGTAGAAATCCCTGAAAATGATTATGTTTAGTGGGTAATAAATGACAGAGAGACGTGGACGTAATTGGTCGGAGAATTACGAGGGAACGTGAACGTACCGACCAACCTTAAATATGTGATCTCTATGAATTAGAATTTTGAACTCTTACTTGCTCCAAACCGACCAAGCCATGGCAACTTTAAAATCTGAAAAATGAAAAAGACTATATATGGCCTACGAAAATATGGCCGGGCAAAGGAGGAAAACGGGGGAGGCATTTGTAAGCTTTGTGGCAAAGAAAAATTAGTAACAAACTGATAAAGTTTATGGAGTTGATTACTCTACATCTCTTATATATTATTCATATTTCATTTATATTTTAATGTGGAATATTCTCTTCAATGTTTCTTTGAAGTAATAGTACGTATAATCATTAATATCGCAGCAGAATTCATAGTGTTCCTCCAAAATAATATTTTTTCTAGTTATTTCGAAAAAGATGAACATTCACTTGAACTATCGGACTACAATCTGAACCGGATTAATAAATTAAGGTATGGATATTTCTGATACCATAATAAAAATTTGAATTTCTAACTTAAAAACGATGGTAATTAGGTGAATGATCCAAATTTCTTATACATTATTCTTGGCTCATTCATATATTTCCCAAATAAGATCTTTTTTTTCCAATACAAACTAATATTGGAGAGTTCTGTCGTAATTATGTGGTAGGAAATACACAAATAAGAATTCGTTCTTTGATGCGGAGATTATATTTTTTGTTGTACGTGATAAGTGCTTTTGTGTTCGAATAAATTCATCATCAACACACTTTTTGACGTGGTTTACAATATAGACTAGTTTTGGAGGATTCTTTTCCAAGATGAGATAGTGCATATCATCCTTCTAAGTTCTTACTTCATCTTCAAGGAGAACGCTAAACTATAGTTATGATTGTAGTGAGTCTATGGATCATCATTTCTTACAAAAATTGTTGGTCCAGTCCAACATATAAATTTTTCTATTACATAGTTGCTTTTTTTAAAACAAATTTGATATAATAAGCCAACACAAAATTGCCTGGGATGCACCTAAATAAAAATCATGCATGTGCACACACTGATGTACTTTTTATTCGGAATAGCTTTCGCAATCAATGAGGGTATCGAACTAATCAATTTCATCGTATTAAACTATTATTGAGTTATACTCCAATAATACTCTGTTTTAAGGTAAAAAATAAAGTAATGAACAAAACAAAACAACTTAATCTATATATAAAATAACTCAATTTTCACTCTATTATAATGTAATAAATAGAATATTATTGAAATACTTCTATTCTAAACCAGTGACGGAGCCAGCCGAAAAACTTATTAGTGTCAACAAAACTAAATCATTAGTGTAAGATAATTTTCAACAAATATTATAGGGGCCATTGCACTAGTTTTACAATATTTCATTGTTTTTAGTCGGAAATACATGTAAATTTTTTTTGTAATGAAAATTTATAGGGATCATGTGACTTCCTCCGTAAAGCGTGTCTCCACCGGTATTCTAAACTCTAGTTTAGAATAACTAGAATGAAAATAGTGTTAGCTTGGAAATGTCCTAAATAAAACCAAATTTTTATTATCTTATTGCTTTTTTATGCTTATAATGTAAAAACATTGTCATTTAAAACCAATTCAAGAAACAAATCTAAAACTGAGGATCGAGTTATCTTATAGATTGTATACAAGGGTTATTTTGGTTTATATAAGGAGACTATATATATATATATATATCGCATCAACTTTATTTGTTTATAAGAAGTTTGCCATCAATGGCAAGGCATGTAGATTAGATTTATTTGGAAAGAACAGAAAGGAAGGTATGCGAAATTAAGTAATGGTGCGGTGTGCGAATGGTCCAAGGTTGCACATGACAATTTTTTTTTTTTTGACAAAAGGCTTTGCACATGACAATTTGCATCTTGTATATATGAAATGCATCTGCATGTGTAAATATGATCGGGGTTTGGTAAGCCTATACCTAGCTAATTGTATTAGTTATAGCCTGTCTTAGCAAACTTCTACGTATAAACTACCAAAGTTTGGTCATTGATGTAACGAAAAATTGTATTTGACACAGTTGCGTTAGATATTTTGTTTCTAACAAAATTTTGAATAACTGAACATGTAAGGTTATGTCTAGAGTGACCCGTGTCCACTCATTTCCCGAACTTCCTATCCAATTAACCCCACAAGATTTGGCGAATCTATGCCCATCTATTTGATTGCTATTCACGTTTGGAAAGCAAACAAAATGATGTCCAAATGCCGAAAATATCCCCAGAGATTCCCGCCGAAATGTTGGAAGAAGAATCCAGAAAGAAGAAAATAGTAAATGTTGAACATGGAGCGATCCATCAAACATCTCGCGAGGGACCGACCTTTTTTAGTTCCACTACCATAAAACACCAAATTGAGAAATTCGAAAATTTAAGCTCATGGTTTGTAACTTTGTATCTGTGGAGTTATTTATGGTTTCCTTTCCATTTTTAATGAACACTAGACTTAGAGAGTGTTTGTTGGATATTTGACAAAGTCTGAAGTTGAATAAGT
>JABAYD010036699.1:0-18091 GCA_014822095.1 Diplotaxis tenuifolia
GAAAACAAATCAATTTTATCATTTCTTAATTTATATTACTTCAAATGTTTATAATTACATGTCTTAATTTTTCACTCATCAAAATATTGTTTACAAAATTTATAAATTCCTTTTAAGATCAAGTCATTCAGACAACTAACATTTCCGTCGTCCAGACGACTGAAAAATATCTCAGACCAACTCAGACAACTTACTGGGACTATATTCGTAAAAATGTGTTCTGTTTTTTGTTAGGTCACAAAGGACTATGTTGTAATTTCATAAACTTTTTAGATTAGATTTGCATTTGATTCAAGTTTGGGTCTAGTATTTGGGTTAAAATCAAGTTGTGGGTTAATTTAGGCAAAAATCCAAGTTTCAATAATATGATAATATCTAAAAAATTTTATCAAAATTTTTTTTCTATAAATATTCATTTTGGTAAGAGTTTTAAAATATGACAACAATTAATAACTTTTTAATATCTATTAAAATAATTTATTTACATATATAAATAAGATAAAATAAAATATTTATATATATATATAAATAAAAATTACGAATATAAAATTTAACATCAATTTCTGAATCATATTTTATTATTATTATATATATTATCAAAATAAGTATAGTTAGAATATAATGCTTTATAAAAATATGTTGTTTATATTTAATGTATTATTTATTAGAACTAATTTATATATGTACAAATACACATTTTAGAAATAAAAGAACTAAATAAAGTATAATATGAGTAAAATAACATTATAAAATTAAATGTAAATGATTTTATCAAAATTTTAATAAAATGAGATTAAAAAGTTAAAGTAAACTTGAATAAATAAACTAAAAACAATTACATTATGGTTTTTTCTTAACTAATAAATAATATTAAAATTTTGAAAAGTTTATCTATAAAAATAATAAAACTTTTAAAAAAATTATCTCTGCGCACAGAGCAAGAAAACTCCAAGAAACAATACAATTAAACTGTAATTTACTAAATCATATATAATTTATACACATATCATCAAACATGTTATCAAGTTGATTTATTTTTTTCATGACTATATGTTTCATAATATAATTAGCAGCGACGACAAGAAAATCATTTTGATCCTCACATACTATTTAACATTTACAATGAATCATAATACAAACTAACTAGATCTTGATCCGCGCAAACGCGCGGATGTTATTTTCAGTTTATATTTATATATATTTATTTTAGATTATCAGTGGTATATATTTGTAATTTTAATCATATTTAAATATTTATATGATTATTTCAAAAAACTAATTTTTAGTTTAAGTATTTTAAATAATCAATTGTTTAAAACCACCACATGTATTTGTTACTTCTCATTATGTATTTATTTTGTTGTATTTACATTTAATTATTAAAAAATTAACATGTGCATGAAAACATATTTGAAAATTATTTTTTATTTAATATATGTTAAATTTTTACCAGCCCTTCAAAATTGGATTTGTTTAGTAATATTTTGATGTTTATTCATTTTTACATAGTATATTATTGTATATATACAAAAGAATAAGATATGTTAATTTTTATACATGTATTGTAGCATGTAATCATATATTTTTTAACATAGATACTTTCTGTTTATGAAAATAAATTTTATGAATCTATCAAATTAACATAATTTATAATGTGTAGTCCAATATAATATGTTTTTTGACATTCTTATAAAATAGATAAAAGTATAATAGAATTTTTGTGTTTAATTTTATAGACAACAATTGTGTATATATATTAATGCATAATAATATTTAATCTTATATTTATTTTTATATTTAAGATAGAAATTAATATATTTCTAACATAATTTTACCAAATTTTTGTAAAGTATATTTTTAAAACAATTAATCAATTTTAATTGCTATAATCCTTGAAATAGAATTAAAATATTTTATCCACTTTTCATTTTATATATTAAAAAAATTAATTTTAATTTCTGATGATATTTTATGATAATTAAAATTTAGATGAATTAATTTCAGAATTAAATTTAAAAATATATCAAAAAGATTCTGTTAGATTTTTAAAAACAATTTCATTTGTAGTTCAAATAAAAGATAAGATATTAAAAGATATAATTGTTAAACTATGAAAGATATGATAAATTTTGTTAATGAATGGTCCATTTAAAAAAAAAATCACACATGAAATGAAGTTATGACATTTGTTTTAATATATAGGACTAGAATTTACCCGCACATTTGTGCGGATATTTTTTATTTTATAAACTTTGTTATTATCATATTTTTTGAATATATAATTTCTATTTTAGTGTTATATATTGTATAACTATTAAATATTATTGTTTATTTTTTTATTAATTTATTAATAGACAATAATTTAGTTTATGTATTTTATCTTTTTGTAATTGTTATTACAATTATGAGTTTAGTACAATTAATATATATTTTGAAATGATAAAATTAAGAATCTTTTTTAACATGTGATTTTCGAAAAATATGTATAAATAAAATTGCAACATATGTTAATAAATTTATCTGGTATAAAAATATTGCATAGTTAAAAATTTTAACCCGTTGAATGGTAAATGATAATTTACTTAAATTAATTTTTTTTGAAATAAATAGATTAATATAAAAATTTGGAATTTTTCATATTTTATTTATATATAATACTAGTATTTTAAAGTAATACAGAGTATAATTACAAATTTATAAAAAGTATAGAATTTTATTTGTTTTATAATAAAATATTATACTATTAGTTACAAAATTAATTAATGCATTATTCAATAAAAATATTTAAAAAGTTTAGCGGGATTTTGTTTGATTTTTAACTAATTTGTTGTAACTAAAATTATTTGTTTTATAATAAAATATTATACTATTAGTTACAAATTTAATTAATGCATTATCTAATAAAAAATATTTAAAAATTTCAGCGGGATTTTGTTAGATTTTTGTAACTAATTTTGTTGTAACAAAAATTTAAATTCAAATTTATAGTTAAAACTGATTTATTAGTAATACTCTAATTGATTATTATGTCATATTATGTAATTAATGAAATGAACATATTGTGACTTTTTTTATGGTAGATAAACATAGTATTTTTCTTTTGATAGAGACTATTAGATTTTGATTCATGCTTTCAAACCATTACATTCAATGTTTTGAAACCCGGCCCTATATGCAGCTAAATTGGCAAACCTGGTGGTCTTATAGGTAATCATGTTTATTTTTCTTAAGTTGTTATCTCAAAATCATGTAAAGTATGTAATAATAGCTAAAATCCAGAATTGGGCTACCCGTTGAACTCATAGATAATCCAATGCAATCCGGTTTGACTTAAACTATTATAGTTGGAGAATTATAATAATTATTCATGAATGTCTAGATGAATAGTGGATATAGTATTTGAATATATTCTATTTGTTATATATTAATATTTATTTTATCATATATATATATATATAAATATATAATTTTAATACTCAAAATAAAATAAAAATATTTTTATGTATTTGGTGCTGGTTTTGAATTGCATTTGGTTTAATATTTAATTGTATATATATAAATTAATATACATACATCATTATTTATTACATTAATAAATATAAATATAATTGATTTGTTACTTAAATTTTGTTTTAATATAAGTTAAATACATTAGTTTAAAAATAATAATAGATTAGTTAGTTAGTTCCTTAATTTTAGGTATGATGTATATTTAATAATAATTAAATTAGATATAAGTAAAAATAATATGAAGATAATTAAATATAATGGTCCAACCTAGACTATTTGCAAGTAGATAAAAACAATGACTCTATTTTAATATAGTAGACTAAATTTTGACCCGCGCTTAAAAAGCGCGGGACTATTTTCGAAATTAAAAAAATTCTTCTAAATTTTTTATATAAGATAATGTATAGGTTTAAATATATTTATCCAGATGAACGGAGCCATTCTAAACTGAAAAAACAAAAAAAAATAAACCAATTTTCATAAATAATCGAGCATACCATATATCTCTGAAACAAAAAAAATAGAAATCAAACCAAAAACCAAAAAGGTATTTAAAATTTTTACAAATAAATTATATACCTACAAACATTAATTATATATAATATCTAAATACTAAATATCCTAAAACCTATTTTTAAACCAAACTAGGCAAAAAATGAACTACCTATATTTTTGATTCAAAATATTCAAATTTCTGATATTTAAATTGTAGGATAGTTTACATTTAACATTAAATAAAAACATATCATATGCATTGTTAAAAAATTTAAAATAAATAGACATCCATATTGTTAAAATTTCCAACCCGTTTAGACTCATTTGATTTTTATATATAAAATTAATCAGTTAGTTCATGTAGAAGAATGCGATATAAAATTTTGATAATTAATTGCATGCAATTAATTAAATCAATGCTTCATAATTAAATAATTAGCATTAAAGCTTTTAACTTCCAGTTTATGTAAAAATATTAAATATATATAGTATCATAGAGATTTTTTGTTAGCGTAATTATATAATAGATTAAGGAAAGTGATAAATGAATTTATTTAAATTATAAAATATTTATATAGTTAGAGAAATATAATGGAAGACAAAATAATTATAACTTAAGTAAAAGGGTGCAACAACTTAACATAAGTAGATTTTTTCAGATTCTCTTTTAATAGAATAGATAGTAATCAATTATAAATTTTTTTTTTAATGTTGGGTAGTATACTATTATAAATGAGAAATTCTTTGGTTCATCTCCTAGAGTAAACTTTTAAATTCACCGACAAATAGAATTTTTTATTTCATATTTAGTATCTTTTAAAAAAGGAAATAAAATTTTGTCGAGTTATTATGTTTTTAAAATTAAAAATATATAAAAATAAATAAAAATAATAGTAACTGCAAATAAAAAAATTTTAAAAAATATTCTTAATACCGTCAACAAAACATTAAACCCTAAACCCTAAATCATAAACCATAAAAATTTATCCAAGGTTTAAAGTTTACCCAAGGATTGAGGTTTAGGGTTTAGAGTTCAGGGTTTAGTGTTTTGTTGACAATATTAAAAATATTTTTTAAAAAGTTAAGGATTTAGGATTTATTCAAGGGTTTAGGGTTTATTGAAGGGTTTTAAGGTTTAGGATTTATGATTTAGAGTTTAGTGTGTTTGATAATAGTATTAATTTTTTTCAATATTTTTTAAAAATATTTTTGTGCGACTACTATTATTTTTAAGTATTTTTATCTTTTAATTTTAAAAATATAATAATTCGACTAATATTTTATTTCATTTTTAAAAGATATTGAATATAAAATAACGCAATCATATTGGTTGGTAAACCTAGAGATTCATCTATGGAGTGAACCCAACAATTACTCATTACAAATTAGACGATTCTGTACATGATGATTCTACATGCATTATGAAAAATCATATCATACTCTATTATTTGAGTCGTCTTATTGGATCCATCCTTGAGAACACTCTTTATACCATGATACACACTTTTTGTAAACATTTTCTCTTTTAATTTGAATAATTCCTTCTTTGCTAGATTCGAAGCTCAGACCTCTTGGTGTAGAAACATTAATGAAATCTTAATTAAATCAAAAGAACTTTCCCAATCAATTATAGTTTATATAGACCATAATTAAATATTTTTTTGCACTATATTTTTCATAATTCAATATATATACAAACTCCAAACAAGCAATTTTTCATATGTTTACTTTAAACATATTAAAGTTTAGCTGGGAAATAAATGGAAACAAATTTAGATTTTAAAAATATTTAAAATGACAGATTATGTGTCAAATTTTCAAATATTTTATCAAAATTTGTGTACATTTTAAAAATATTTTTTAAGAGAATTGGAGAAAATTTAGTATTTTGAAAATACATAGCATCTATGAGATTTTTAATATTGTACTGGAATATTATTTGAACAGAGAATTAGGGGTGGGCGTTCGGTACCCATTCGGGTTTGGTTTGGATTTATTCGAGTTTTGGATTTTCGGGGTCAAATATTTTAGCTCCATTCAGGTATTTCTAAATTTTCGGTTCGGGTTCGGTTCGTATCTTGTGGGTTCGGTTCAGAATCCATTTAAATTATTTTTAAATTTTAAAAATTCATTATATACTTTAAAATTTTAAAAATTTATAAACAATATAATATATTACATATAAATTGGAAAAACATATGTCCAAATACCTAAACTCAACATATAAATTGGTTTGGTTTCAATATTAGATAAAAAAAATCAATAGATATTTTAAATATTTTTGGTGTTTTGAGTATACTTTAATTATTTTAGACATTTTACTTTTAACTACTTGTATATATTTTCAAGTATTTAAACAAGTTAAAAGTGTCTTATATATTTGGATGTTTTTAATATACATAAAATCTAAAAAATAGTTAATAATTTTAGGCATATAAATTTATTTCTGATATATTCAGGTATTCAAAATACTTCAGTTCAGGTCAGATTTGGTTTCGGTTCTCTAAATATCACAATTTTTAGTCTGTTTGGATATTTAATCAACTTCGGTTCGAGTTTGGTACTACTTTTTCAGATAGAATTCGGTTATTCAGATTTTTCGCCCAGCCCGAAGATAGATTATGATAATGTTTTAAATTTTGCAACAACTTTGAGAACATACCTCCAGTTGCTCACTATTTACTAAATACTCAGTATATAAAATATGTTTTACATATTTAATATATTGATGGTACTGACTATATATTATCAATGATATCTAATTAAAAAATCCTAATCATAAACATCAAAATACTTAGAATATTAATAATTCTTAAGTGGATATTTGCAACTATTTAATATGAAAATATTCTTAATATTTTATTTTAAAAATCCCATTGAATAAATTTTTACTAGTTATTTATCAAATATAAGACATATTGTACAAACAAATTTAAGCCGGAGTATAAATCGAGAAATGAAATCAAATGTTGTTCTTGTTTTTGTTGACCAGAAATGTTGACTTTTCCAGCCACTGGCTCCACTATATTTGTTACCATCACCGTTCACAACCAGGAGACATCTCACAACAGATTTCATCGTCAAGGAACGGACATGCATGAATTGTACGGAATTTATTTGGCCAAGGATAATCTAAACACAAAAAAGAGAGCACAAGCAGTTTATTTATTCACCCCTGTTCACGTCTTTGAACTATTAATTTTGGTGAGATATTTTTTGTCCCTCACTATAATATGAAAATTAAAAGCTCTTTATTTTAGATTGCAAGATAAAAACTTTAAGAGAGATAACGATGCTTCTGTGTGGCTTAGGTTATAGAGAGTCTAATCTTCAGGCCTTCCAAAGAAAACTAACTCCATCATTTGTTATTTTTCAAGCACAAACTCATGGAGTTACCTGGGACTGATCCTTCATTCAGTGAGCATTTAGAGGTTCATAGCAATGCTGCAAGCCTGCAACTTCTGACATGATAGTATACTTTCATCCAAGAACCCTTCTTACTTAACTTTAGTATGCTTATGTTCTTGGGTAGCCTATACATTTTCCCTGCTTTAATTAGAGACCCACGTTGAAACAGAAACCATGTGACAGCTTCTTTCTCATCTAAGTCCACTGCATTCCTTGAATTTGTAAAACTCTTAATGGAACCCTTTATCATTCTTGAATCCATTAAGCCTCATAATTTAGATGAGATTCTAAAGTGATTTAACTAAAATTACTGTAAATTCTCGATTCATTTAAAATCATAGAAAACTTATTAAAAATTAACCACTTCAAATTCTTAATTGAAATACACTCACCCTAATTAAACCAGTTAAACAAAGAATTTTGTTTCTACAAGCAACTTTGGTGATATGCCTAATCTAAGACATGAATATCTTAATTTCATGCGCTTCTTTGATGATAAATCTGACTTGGTTCCTTTCCTTCATTGACTTGATCCAACGAACATTCAGGAAGCTAGTTTATCTAACATCTTCTTTCATGAAAAACATTACAAATGTCAGTGTTCTCTCCATTTCAGTTAATAAGATATATATTGTTTTCCTCACAGTAGACACATTTGCATCCCCGTGCCCACTAACAAAAAGTGATAATCAGACTTGGAGAAAATTTAGAAGAAGACAAACCAAAACTTAAAATCAGACTTGGTTCTTATTATTTTTCTTTATGAGTTATAACAAAACTCTAGAAAATGAATGTAGATTTAGTCTGAATTCACAACTCATCCAGAGCACAAAACAACTTTCACAACTTTTATTCTAGATGTGTATATATAATGTAGATGAAATCTCTAAGGACATCTCGGGTTACGACCAGGTCCACCGTAGTAGAAAAAAACCTCCCATTTTTTACTATAACCAGCATGGAGATTGTAACAAGTAGGTTGGCTCACTACTGTTTGAACTCCAACCGGATTAGTTATACCATTATTCATATCAATGATTTTGACGGCTTTAAAGTTACTTGCTTTCCTAAATCCTTCACTTGGAAAATGTCCACTTCCCATTTCGGTCATCGTGTGTTGTCCTATGTTCTTCTTACTCACCACTTCACCTCCCCATTCAATCCTGCTTGTCCCATGAGCCAGGTTTGGGAATAGTTCTTTTGGCCAATATCCTACCAAGTCTTTCTCATTCAATTGTAGCCACCAGTGTTCTGTCTTTGGATCCTAAAAAAATAATAACAAGAAAGTTTAATTTTAACCGTAAAGAATATATGATTTTTTTTTAAAAAATATGATTTAAATAAATAAAACTATATATGGTTTAATTTTTGTTAATTTAACTAAACCAACCTTCCATATTTTTATTGTGAATATAAATTGTGGACCACTATAGGTGGAGATATGCTTAAACACACTACCAGGGAAGACTCTTCTGCTAATTTGAACAAAGCCTGAGCACATGAGATTATAACATCCTGTTTTGTGATAGCCATCACTCTGTTTATCAGAAAAAAAACCATTACACATTTCATTTCATAAAAAAAACAACTAAAATTAGGTGATAACTTTTTCCTTAAGTAAAATAATAAGTAAAAATGTGATTACTAGTTTATGAGAACTTACTGTCCAGTAAATAAAAAAGTGAGGATTGGCATCACCATGTAGAACTCTGTCGACATGCCAACCAGCTTCTATAGTATTCAAACCAGAACCAAACTCTCCTCCAGCGATCCATATCTGTGATATACTTGCTTCTCCTGCTTCTACCCGCGGTTTCCATACGTTTATCTGTGCCTTCGTTCCGCGATAAGGACCACCATTAACAGATATGATAGCATGCTACAATAAAACCATATAGTTCGGCAAATTAAGGTTTTAATGTGATGAACAAGTATTTTGATGATTTGAGTGTGCACATATACACATACCTCGTGGTTATTATTATCTACACCTATATCGCTCGGGTGATAGAATTGACGAGGCTGAGAGATATTCGATTTTTTCCCGTAATTCTTGATACCATCTACTCTTAGAAAATCTTCTTTTGTTATTCTCTTGATTGGAATAGTGTTTTCAGGGCACTCTCCTGTCATTTGCCAAGGCTGAGAAATATTTTCTGGTTGTTCTTCATCGTTGCTTGTTGGTGCTGGCGCATTGTCTTCTTCAGTTAAAACCTCATGCGGATAAGAACTAGGCGTAATCTATTTTCAATAGTTTACCATATATTATAATGATGTATGTGTTAAGAGTACGTATGCCATGAAACAATAACTCAGAGAAATGACAAAAAAAAAAAAAGAACCTGAATCGTATGATTTTTTAGCATTGGATGATCAAAAGCTGGTTGTTTTGCAATAGGTATGCAATCAATGATTTCTCCGTTTGAACTCTGATAAATACAACGAACAATGTAAGAAAAACAGCATACAGTAAAAAAACTATATAAATTAAAAATATCTAAGCTATAATAATTTATTAAATTATAAAGTTATTAATTTAAAGAAAAATTGTAAAAGGTATGTTTTTCAAATACGTTTGTTTTCTTGTGTTTATTAATTTATTAAATATTAATTTATCAGATTTTTATTTATAAAGTTTATATTTTATTCGTAAAATGTATATTTATTTTCAGAAAGTTATATTCGTTTATACCTCGATGGATGTAAGAGCTTGCTTGTTGAGTTGCTTAAGCCTGAGTTCAATCTCTTGGTCTCGCTGACCAGAAATGCTGACTTTTCCAGCCATTGGTTCCACTATCATTGTTACCATCACCATTAGCACAACCATGAGATATCTCACCATCGGTTTATTAGCCATGGCCTATTTGAAAGATGATTTGAGTTGGATCGAATGATTTACAGAAAGTATGAATTTATGGAAAAGATGTTACGCTCGTCTTATATAGATGAAAAATAATGACTGCATTTAATTAGTCAAAATATTATGAATCAAGTTCAAATTACTGCATAAATCTGTGCTAAAATTTTGGAATGTAATCAAGACGTCTGAAAATTGACGTTTAAAAAAAAATCAAGACGTCTGAAAATTGACTAGCGGGGTTAGTCATTATTATCAACTTATTAATTATGGTATATGACATCTTATTAGCTTATCTTGTATTTAAGTTGCTCATTTTCCCATCTAATCTATTAAAAGTGAAGTACAAATTAAAAATAACCACGAGTTTTCACTATATTTACCAATTACTGCCATTGAGTTAATATTTTCATTTTTAAAATAAACTAAATCAGAATATTTCCTATATTTATGGTAACAAATCTGATGCATCCTACATTCGCATCTTTCTAATTAACCTACGAAGAATATCCTATATGGAACTCTTCATTATGTCTTATTAATTATATCAAGTTTGTATATACAATACGAATATTTCTACGGCATAATAAAGTCGTAGTTCACAGATGTCTGACTGAATGTGCATTTTGTATATCTTATTAATTATATCAAGTTTGCATCTATGATAATAATCTCACTATTCTAATGTGTATTTTGCTAATTTTATATTTTGCTAATTTTATATGAACTTTCAATCTGAACATTTGTTGGTGCCAATATTTTACTAAATAGTTTAACTCATACGTGATTACATATTTTATTGTTTTTATCATATACTAATAGTCGGTTAAAAATTTGTGGGTGCCAATATGACCATTAGAAAATTAAGGAATAGAGTATATAAACATTTAAGTTGATTCAAATCTTATAACTATTAAGTAATACATTTATACTATTAAGGTAGTTGACTTCTTAAGGTTATACCTCTGAAATTTTAAAATAATTGTAAAACGTCATATTTTTTTTAAAAATGTAAATCGCCTATTAAAATAAAAAAATGCCCATTAAAAGTCCAATAGATAGTTGGTACCACATTTATTTTTTTCAAGGTAAATTTACATCCCAATAATTTTAACATGTCTTTACTTCTTAAATCGTAGGTACGGGTATGTATTTATTTCATAGAAGTAAACGTGGGTTGGTTGAAATTGAACCACGAGTTTCTGCCAACCCGCAAAATAAAAAAAAACAAGTTTTTTTGAAAAAGTTTTTTTAAATAATTATTTACAGAAAATAATTAAAATTAAAAATAATATAAAATTTTAATTATAAATATATTTTTATATTATTTTGAAAAAATAAATAAAAGAATTATCTGCGGGTCTCCGTAAAATTAAGCGGAACATGTGTAATGCTTTCTTCTTATAGGTTATGAGGTCAAAATTTTGAATCAAAAAAAGATTTAACCCACGGGTGGACGAAATCGGACAAGGTTGTTTTGATCCGCTTTTCGGCACTAACGGTTTATTACTTGGAACTCCTTCTGATCTTCTAAATATGTAGTAAATTGAATGTGTATATACACATGAAATTACAAATGTTTTATATATTTATATATAATTTAGAGTGAAGAATAAGCGAACTACTTTCAAACTTTCTTTGAGAAAAGAACAAGAATGTAAGTTACAAAACTCTGGAAAATGAGAGAAACAACAACCTCAATTAACAAAAAAAACAATATCACTAACATCATCTCCTATATTTCATCATCTTTGGAACTAAATGAACATAATGTCCTTTCTTCACCATATCTCTCATTACTTTGCGAGCCTCTCCAAGCTTCCCTGCTCTTCTTAAACAGCTCACCAATGTACTATACACTACAAAATTCGGGTTACACCCTCTAGATTCCATCTCCTTTAGCAACCAACATGCCTCTCTGAACTCTCCCGCCATACACAACCCACGGATCATCGAGTTGTACGTGAATACATTCGGCAACTGCCCTTGACTTGTCATATCTCTGAACATCTCCTTGGCCTTCTCCAACTCTCCGGCTACAACATACCCCGTGATCATCACCGTGTAGCAAACAACATCAGGCGTGCACCCAACTCTCACCATCTCATCAAGAAAGTACTTGCACGCTTCTAGATTCCTTGCACGGCTCAAACCATCTATCAAAGTAGTGAAATGAATAACACTCGGCTCGATTCCAACTTCCTTCATATGGTTCAACGTAGTCAACGCGGCCAACGGTTTGTTCCCTCTCCCCAAAATATGAAGCAAAATGTTGAATGTATACAAATCCGGACACAAACCATCTCTAGCCATCTCATCAAACAGTCTATCAAACCTATCCATCTTCCCTAACCTATAGTTTGTCCACATGAGGACGTTGTAAGTCACCACATCCGGCGAAAACCCGTCTTCTAACATCTGCTCATAAACCCACTCAATCAAACCATACTGCTTCACACCAAGCAGAGAATTCAAAATCGCGTTATAAGAATGCTTAAAAGGCCTGTAGTTAAAACTCTTAGACTTAATAAACTGCACAACAGCTTGTTTCGCTAGACCAGCTTCACCGCAGCTACAAATCAAGAGATTAAACGTCCTAGCCGTCGTCGGGTACCCTTCTTGAACCATCTCATCAACTAACCTCCACATTGCCTTGTACTCACCACACTCTGCAAATATCTTCATAAGCAAATGGTAAGAACCAACCGAGTGTCTGAAACGTTCTTGCTCTCTAGACCAGACGAAGAATCTGTAAGCTACTTTGGCACATCTAGTCTTGTTGTTATCATCACAACGCAAGTTTCTCAAGATCCCTACAAGAACGTCTCTAACGAGAAGACCTGAGACTCTAACATTCAATTCATCTAAAGGTGATGACTTTGTATTGAAAACAGAGTCTTCTTGCTGTAGTAATGCCTCGAGAACAAGAGAAGACGCACCAAACCTACTCCGATCGATACTAGCTAAATGAGGAAACCCTAAATCGGATTCGTCATCATTAGTGAAGTTGGCGTTGCAGAATTTTCTGGAGGGGAAGAGAAAGCGAGAAGCTTTACGAACTACATTTGTGGTGAAAACAAGTGCAAAGTTCATATCTGAGCTCAATCCCCATTATTCTCTGCGATCTTCCCTGTAAAAGTTTCAATTTTGTTAGTTTCGATTCGATCGAATTAAGAGGAGGAAGAAAGATCAAAATGTTGTTACGAACCTGGAGAGTCGAAATGGCGGGAGATAGATAGTTAACTAGCTCGTCGAGAAGATGAACTTATCGGATTCATCGGTGACGATTCTCAGGTGGTGCGCGACTGACTGCAACTTTCCCCAAAATTAGGGTTTTTAGCGAAAGGAGAAGGCTTACACTTGAAACCCCGGTTATGCAACAATCGAATCTTCCATGGAAACCCGGTTAAGAACATTTCTATTTGGTTTTAGAACTTTTGGTACAAATGGAATATTTCCGGGTTTGTATTAAATTTGCTGTTGGACACTTGATCAAAATTTTGTTTATTGTTTGCAGTACCAACATGTTTTGGGTTAGAATTCCAAGTAAAATGATTTATCGATAATTTCTGTAGATTAATCAAAAAAATATTACATACACTCTTACCACTGTAAAACCTGGATCTGGATCGTCGTAAAAAAGTTCGAGCTTTTCATATGTAAATCCTTATAAAATAATTGCTAGATGAGAAAATAACCAGGATATCATTAAATATGTTCTTATCATAAATATAATATTTAAAAATAAAAATAATTAAAATAATATTTAAAGAGATAAATATATATTTATATCCCAATAATAAATTTATTTAGAATTTATAATCTAGAGTTAAGGAGTGGATTTAGGGTTTAGAGTTTAGGGTTTAGAGTTTATGGGTGGGATTTAGAATTTAGGATTTAAAGTTTACGGTTTAGAGTTTAGGGTTTAGTGTTAAGGAGTGGAGTTTTTGGGATGAGATTTCAATTTTTTAAAAAATAAAAAAAATAAAATTTTCAAAAGATAAAATGCTACTCAAATCATTTTAATTTTAGAGAGCTATTTTTGTGACATAACTTAAAAATATGATATTTTGGAGATTTACCCTTGTGATATGATTAAAATTATTCTTTAGCATCATTATAATTTGTAAAAATAATAATTTCAATGTCAAAAAGTATTGTATTGTATTTCCAAATCATGTTTGCATCTTGCATATACAACAGTAACAAACACACTACTCTTTTCACTCTTACACCAGAAGTAAGGAGATTTCCGAAGTAAACCAAAACAAAAGACAAACCAAAAAAAGAAAAAAACCAATCAATCAAACTCGAAATTCCAGATTTAGGTCCAAATTTCTTTAGACACAAGTATATTACTGTCACAGTGTGATCTATCTTTACTGTACAAAGTCATCATCTAAAGAATCTGGAGAATCCCACGTGATAGTAATAAAGATTAGTGGACCTGAAAATCAAACATGCTCAAGAAACTGTCGGTCATTCAAGTAACGGCTCATCAAGCAGGGGCTTGGATAGTGACCCAACAGCTTCAAGCTCCATAAAGAATGTTACAACAACACCAACAAGCGAGCACAAAGCTGGAACAAGGCCTAAACCATATCTTGTAACCGAAAAGTAAACACTTTGCTGGCTATTGTTTAGTTGAGTTCTAGGTGAAGTACCTACAAACCCAAAAACATCCTTCAGTAAAACAGCTAACACCAAAATGGTTCTGCTGCCAAAAAAAAAAGAAACTTACTTTGGTGTGACTGAAGAATATACAGAGCAAGTCCACAAGACATTTTATCTAAGAAGCTCAAAGAACCACACACAAATGCGCATCCACCTACTTCTGCACCAACCAAAACGCTCTGCATACTGATTGCTGTAACCTGTGAAGTATCAATCTCAAGTTAGATGCCTATGAGATGATATGAACATTGTTTAGAACTGATGGAGTTGTCGTTAATACCATCATTAATGCATTAGCGATGCCTATGAAGACTGATATTGCATACATGAAAGAACTAATGTCTCTAGGCAATAAAAGTATTGCTGCACCACAGAACATCCAAATGATACCACCAGCTGAATAATACGCCTTTAGTCTTCTCCCATTCCACGGTATCTCCTACATTTGTACACGCCATGAGAAAAAGCTCTTATAGGCATAACTGAAGAATGAATATGGTGAGAACGTGAACCTGAAGCAGGACGGAAACAACGAAGCTGCCGATATAGATTATTGCAGGAACCTGAAGTACAATACCATTTGATTAGAGAGTAGTAAATATAGAGACTATAATGATCTTCTTGTATATATTACCAATGCTTTAGCGGATTGATCCATTTGCAAGTCATCGATAACAAAGAATGCAAGATATGCCTGAGGAGGATAAATAGCAACACCTTGTGTGAAAACTTATCCCAGTTTGAGCATATAGATAGAAGCAAGAAAGAAGACATGAACAAACCTGAGAAACATTCAATACTAATCGAGTGAGGAGGTAAACCATAGCGACTTGGTAGTAGAGAAGTTTCTTGAACCAATAGACCCACGGTATTCTCACTCGGCGGCTAGTTTCTTTCAAGTCCATCCTCAGCCTTTAAACAATCAAAATATATGTAGCCGTTACATTGATATACAAATCTACTTTAAAGAAAACATGTTTCAGAGGATTGAGCATATAGAGATACCTTGGCTCCTTTGTTCCCATGAGAAATATGACCACAAAACAGCATCCCACTGTGATAGATGAATAAGCAATCCAACGATACTGAAGATTTAAAGGAGAAAGCATGCAATCAATATTGAATATATTTTACATAATGGAGAAGGCAACACAAAGTTTGAAACCTGTGTTTCAGTATTTTCTTTGGAGCCAGCTTTGATTACGCCGAAGACTACTAAAGCAATTGCATATAAACTAAGATTAGCAACCTGAAAGAGCAAATCAAGAAAATCATTTTAGTCATTCTTAAAGAAACATCTTTGGTGCCAAACATTGATTCAAGGGAAGAGCTTGACCATAGTAAAGGCATTGCGGCAGCTTGTTAAGGCTACTCTGCTTGTTGAGTTCAAGGAGATACAATTAACCATAGCCCTGAAGAGTAATTAAGAAACCACACAGTCACACACACACAATGCATACAATTTTGAAAGTGAAAGAGGTGAGAGAGCAATGAAGTTACATATGGGAAACCTGAGTAGCAGCCCATCCGATGTTAAAGATAGCTGCAAACATGCTATAGGAGAAAGTTTCTAGTGATAAAGAGTCGCTATGGAGGATAGAACAAGGCAGACAGCCTCCGAAAACAGAGGAGAAAGATATTGCAACAAGTATTGATCCTGCAGCATGCCAAATCTTGAAATGCCCAAACCTATCTATCTGCCATTACACAACACCAATTTTTTCCAACTCTTAGTTAGGTTAAACAACATGCACAACAGAGAAGTCTATAAGTTATTGATGGTACCAATTCACCAGTGAAGATAGTAGCAAACCCATCAGCAACTTGGCCAGAGAGCATAACAATGGCTGCATCTCTACACAAGACAACACAAAAAAAAAAACTTGATTAGAATGAACTATCACAAATCAAAAGTCTAAAATTACATGAAAGTAAAAAAGCAGTATCACCTTGGAGAAAGACCGATTTGGGTCAAGAAGAGGAGGAGGTAAGTGAACCAACAAGAAGCAGTGATGTCATTAAGCATATGGCCAACACCATAAAAGAACACAGCCCATCTTCCTATAGGTTTTGTGTATGGATCCTCTTCACTCCCTCCAGCCATTTTCTCAAATTTTCCAGCCAAAGTTTGGACTTTTCAATCAATCTAGCGTATAAAAAAAGCCCTATCAATTGATAATCAAGTTCCTCGATCTCATTCAGACAGAAAAAGAAAGAAACTTTCAGACCTAGAAAACAGAGGAAATTCGAAATTTCAGACACATGAACAAAAAGCAAAGAGCTTTCTCGTACCTGAAACCGAGAACTAACTTTCCAATAAAACCCTTTTAATGAGGGACTGATTTAGAGATTTGAAATTGAGATTTCAAGCCCTAATTTCATACCTAAAAAACAGAGGAAAGGAGAAAATTTCAGACACATGAACAAAGCGAAGAGCTTTCTAGTACCTTAAACTCAGAATTAACTCCCAAGAAAAAGCAACAGATGTATTTTCCCTTAAAGGAGGGAAAAGGCATAAAGAGAAACAGGTTTCAGTTTGTACACTCTTACCACTTTACCTTTAATACCTTTCTTCCACCGTCATTATGTCCTCATACGACGTTTTCTCTTGGTTGAAAACTTGAGAAAAATATTATTAAATCTTGGAAACTGGAAAATAGAAAAATGTATAAAATCGAAGTGATCAAGAGTGACAGATAGTTTATAGAATGGTCTGTTAAAAAAAAATCATGCGAACATGTCGAGTTTCTTACCAGATGGGTAAAGTGTGGAGTTTTGCTAAGGTGGAATCTTGATAGCAATTTGTCAGTAGATTCTTTAGAAGAAGTTG
This sequence comes from Diplotaxis tenuifolia, assembly GCA_014822095.1. Taxonomy (NCBI): domain Eukaryota; kingdom Viridiplantae; phylum Streptophyta; class Magnoliopsida; order Brassicales; family Brassicaceae; genus Diplotaxis; species Diplotaxis tenuifolia. The sequence continues at coordinate 17,775 of JABAYD010036699.1, forward strand.
AGATTTTTATGGTTCTGGTTACTGACCACTGGAATCTATTAATGATTTAATGTACTTACAAATTCTGGCCCATATCGGATAAGAAAACAATTGAAAACTTCAATATTCGGAACGGTGGTTGTGATTTTTTTGAGTCTCTCTTTTGTCTTTGTCTTGTAGTCTCGGAGTCTTTTTTTTTTTTTTTTGGGTCTTTAATTTATTGCTTACACGAGAAGGCACGTTACAGTACCATTTAAACGACACCAAATACGGGAGTGACCTAACAAAATAAAACGGAAAATATCGTCGCCTGAGAGATTCGAACTCTCGCGGGCAGA
>JABAYD010036709.1:0-13658 GCA_014822095.1 Diplotaxis tenuifolia
AACTAACATTTCAGTCGTCCAGATGACTGAAAAATATCTCAGACGACTCAGACAACTTATTAGGGCTATATTCGTAAAAATGCCTTCTGTTTTTTTGTTTGGTCACAAAAAACTATGCTGTAATTTCATAATCCTTTTAGGTTAGATTTTCATTTGATTCAAGTTTGGGTCTAGTATTTGGGTTAAAATCAAGTTGTGGGTTAGTTTTGGCAAAAACCCCAATATAAATTAATATTTTTCAATATATTGAATGTCAATTTTTAGAATAAATTATTTATTAACTATAACATTTTATCAATACTATTATTAAATGGATAAAAGTATAATTTCATTATTTTCTTCAAAATAAATTTTTTAGATTTTTCATTATTAAATAATCAATCAAGGAGTTTATAGAAATTTGCGATAATTATGCCACTTTGTAATTATTCATATAGTACTAACTGGATTATGTTTCATAATTTCACTGTCAGAATTTTATGTTTTCTTTATAAACTATTAATATTTTTTTATTATCAGAAGAATAAAATTAATGCTAGATGAGATATTTCATTATTAAATAATTTTTTTTACAACAACATAACTAAACTATCATATATTCACTACCGGATTGGAGAACCAGGTCGGAGGCATAGAATCGACATAAAATATAGCAAAAGGGAAACATCGAGCACCACGTGCAAGCTTGTCCGCCACTAAATTATGCATCCTCGAAATATGTCGGATTGTGAAGGAGGGAAAGAAAATCTTACTGCGTCGAAACTCCTCCAAATGTGTAGCAAACGCTGCCCATTCTTCGGGTGAGGACACTATCTTCACCAATTGAGAACAACCTATTGCAAAAACTACGTCTGAGAAATTTATGGTATTCATACACTCCATAGCCCATATCAAAGCTTCACATTCTGCATTTAAAGCGGATAAGCTCCTGTGGAGATTCATTGCGCCCATCATCTTCTCCTCTGTCCCATTAGTTTTACAGAACCACCTCTGTCCAGAAAACTTATCTTGTGCCTTCCAGGCCTCATCAATAAAAGAGACTCGATCTTGCATTGTTAAAGACCAGTCCAAGGATGCGATATCTAAATGGTTCCGTTCAGGGACTGTGAGTTGAGCTTCTGTCCAAACCTCACTCTTCACTTCCGCAATCTGAAGAATTTCTTGAGAATTTCCATTTATATATGAATAAATTTTGTTGTTCCTATTATTCCAAATGTACCACAAGATCCAAAGAAACGAGCTGAAATCATACTCTTTTGGTAGTCGCCAAAAAGGATAATCCATATTAGTTAAAACCGATGAAGTCGAGAAGATCCCAATTAGGGAGGGTATCTTCGACAAAGCCCATGTTTGAAGAGCATGAGAACATTCAAAGAGAACATGGTTAATAGATTCTTCCTCAAGTTTTTTGTGGCCGGTATAATTCCTTTTAGGACTTTCCAAATGAAATGTCTCAATTTAGGCGATCATTTCAGTTTCCAAGTGTAACTCTGTACAGGATTAATATACGGTCTATCTGTCACCACTAGTTGATCCTTATTTGAGTATAAAGTCTCTATTTTATAACCTGATTTAACCGTATACTTACCAGAATACAGAATACGTAAACACCCACCGTAAGAATCTGGTCTATGCGAACGACTAATAGCCAGACCTTGAATGATTTTAACATCATCCAGATGCATGTATGCATTAAGCAAATTTACATTCCATGACAATGTAGCCAGATTAATAAGATGTTCCACCTTTAAAGAATTGTTTAGAAACTGGGGTGAAAGTTTTGGAGTTTCTGACCTCGAGCGAGAAGCAGGAATCCAAGGATCATTTCGTAAATTGGATCGCCCATTTCTCACTCTTTTGATTAGCCCTTTCTTAACCAGAGATATAGCTGAGCAGACACTTCTCCAACCATAAGATGGTGAGTAAGATCTGTGAGGATCCAAATGATCCGTTTTCCGAAAGTATCGGCCTTTAAAGACTTTTGAAAATAGACAATCTGGCTTGTCTATTAACCGCCACAACTGCTTTTCTAAAAGAACTGTTGAAATCTTGAAGTTCCCGAAATCTGAAGCCACCTTCATCTTTATGTTTACACATCTTGTCCCATGACATCTAGTGAATCCCTCTTTTATTCCTGTTACCCCCCCCCCCAACCATAAGTGAGAAATACCACATGTAACTTTCTTAGTGACCGTTTTAGGTAGATGGTAACAAGACATAACATGATTCGACATAGCAGATGCGATTGATTTGATCATAAATTCTTTTCTACCTTTGGTGAGGAAACGAACAGTTCAACTGTTAACTTTATTATTAATACTTTCATTTACATAGCTGAAAACCTGAATCTTTAATCCCCCTAAACTCTCTGGTATACCCAAATAATTACCCATACCACCAATCGTAGTGATTCCTAATTGCTGTTTTATTTCCTCTCACCTGATATCTGGTACCTTATGGCCAAATGTTAAGGAAGATTTTTCAAAATTTATGAGCTGCCCCTAGACAGCCTCATAATATTTAAGGACTTTCATAATAACTCCATACTCCATCGAATCTGCCTTGCAGAAGAATAAACTATCGCCGGCAAAGAGGAGATGAGACACAGATGGTCTCCCACGTGATATTTTAAGTCCTGTCAACCTCTTATCCTTTCTTATTTTTTTAATATTCGCCATAAGAGCTTTTGTACACAAAATAAAAAGATATGGCGACAAGGGATCCCCTTGTCGCAGACCTCTTTCCAAGATGATACACCCTTTTGGTTGACCATTAAGCTGTACCTTATACTTAACCAATGAAATACACTTCAAGATTCGAGAGACCCAAGTCAAACAGAACCCCATCTTAGTAGCCATCCGGTCTTGGAGCTGTCTCTCGGTGCATCATAAATATAGCCCTTTTAACCTCCTCCTTTGTTGCCATAGCCGCTAAAACCATATTAGGCTCCAAAGTTATCAATTCTGGAACTTCCTATAGAAATTCATCAAAATTGAAAGGAGAAGTCGAATGAAACAAATCCTGAAATTATTTGATTGCAACATCCTCGACTTTAGTTTCAGAATTAGTCCAATTACCCTCCTCATTATATCAGCCAATAATCATATTTTGAATCCGCCTTTTAAAGCATGATAGTGTTTCTATCACCACATGTGATTGCACTCAAATTACCCTAAATAGGGAATACCCTCTCAAATAAGAGGTTCAGCTATAGCACGTAGGGATCGAATCACGAGGAGCTAAAAAACCAATTAAATCTAATTAAATCTAAAACTATGTTGGTTTAATTGTTTTAAAGTAAATTTCAGTATGAATATCCTAATCTAGCAAGGAGATTGCTCTACCAAATTGATTGAGGTTTTGAATTCTAATTGGAAAGTGTTAAACTGAGGGTTTTTATTCAAGTATTAGGATTATAATCCTATAGGCGCTAAACAGTTGTTTGCATGATATTAAAGAGCTCAACTACTTAACAACACATTCATTCAGTTTTTTACCTTACTGAATATGCCTATTGACTAGATCTATTGACAAAAACAAATGAAGTTTCGTCTGAACAATAGCAGTGTCGATCGATTATTTTATAGGAATATCGATTGATACACATTTCGCTATGTCGATCGATTAGGTTTTACTGATGTCGATCGACGTGCTTCTAGTCAAGCTTTATGTGCAGATTGAATAAGGCTCACCAAGACCCTTAGACTATTGCTCTCTCTATAACCTAACAAATCTTGACTTAACAGAATAAGTTCATGAAAGTATCTCTAGCAAATCCTAAAATAAGGTTTCTAGTTAGCAAGTCTAGAATATAGGCATTAAGAACAATTCTATTAATGACATTCACAACTAGCAATCCTATAGCTGGGGCTAATCCCCTCAACCCATTTAAACTCTAAATCTAACAAGTAAACTACTCAGACACGGCTGCGCAATTCATAACACAAGCAATTAAGGTAAATAAACTGCATAAATAAATAGATAGATAATAATGAGTTCTAATCACAAATCTATGAATCCTAAAAACCTTTAACTGTGAAAATAAGAATACAAGAAAGCTCTATTTGCCCTAAACACGTTGGCAAAGTATAATTAATATGTTAAAACTCGTCAGGGGTAAACTTGTAAATTGGTGAAGTCGTGGGCTTCAAGTCGGTTGGGTCACATATTGGACTTTCTGCTCTTCGGCATCAATCGATATCCCAAGGTGAGAATCGATCGATTATTAATGCTCTATTCGACCATATGTGGGGGTCGATATCCAGCTTCGGATGATATCTTCTAATTCTTTTCAAAGTGCTCCAAAAACATCACTTTCTCCCAAATCATTTCTGAATCTATAAATATGTTTAAAATACCCTAAAACACAATAATTAGGTAATAAAACACTTATATACTATGGCTAAAAGTGGGTCAAATCCATGGTATATCGACTCTCTCAAACTTACCATTTTGCTTGTCCTCAAGCAAAACAAACAAGTAGTCTCTGATCAAAGTGTGATCATTCATTTGAATTAGAATACTGGGATCATGGGTAATTTACATAACCTCTTCATCTCAGGAAATCATTTCATCTTTTTTTTTTCTAGATGCTGAAGAGAGGAGAGAAGGAAACCAAAAAATTACAGACTTGTACCTTTTAGACCTGAAGGAGGAATCCGATCCAGTGCATCTCAAGCCCCAAGACAAGCAGTTGTGTCAGGTTTAGTGTTGGAGGTCAGCTTTGGTTCCTTCAAACAATCTAAGCAAGTGTGGATAATTGACATGTTGATCCACTTTAGCATCTTTAGTACTATTTGTAATAAGTAAATCTAGATGCGAAAAGAGTGGTTAGATAATAAGTGAAAATCGAAAAGTTCATAGTCCCCTTCTTAAACTCAATAAATTTTTTTTGAAAACAATTTAATATGACTCAAAAAGTAAACTTAATATTAGTAAAACAACCCCCCAAACTTAAATTAGACTATCACAGTGTAACTTAGCAAGATGGATGAGGAAAAATTAAATCAAAAGGACTCAATGTAACAAGTAAGAACGATATACCTGACTGTACTGAATATCGATCGATGTGACTAAGGTGACATCGGTCGTCGCAGTTGTTGTAGTGTCGATCTCGACATGTCTTTGTCGGTTGATAAGAATGCAATCTTTATACTCGGATCTTTTTCTTTTGACCTGTATAAAGTAAAAACGGAAATAAGTAATACAATTTGAAAATGAAAATACCTAATCGTGGGTTGTCTCCCACTCAGTGCTTTGTTATAGTCTTTTAACTTGACTTAAGAGGTATTGGAGCTAGTGTGTGGAAAAACAGCTACTTGTTGAAAAACAAGTATCCACATCATCTCTGTTGATTCTGAACCAAGGGCCATGAAATCTCTGGTCCATCTGTCATCCATCTTGACTACTACATCTGAGATCTTTTTAGCCTATTCTGAAGGTATTCAATGTTGAAACTGTGTCTCCCAATCTTATCAAGGGCATATTCTGAAAATTCTTTTAATTCTTTATGCACTAAATCAAGCACGGCTTGCTTATCATGTAACAGCTTCTCTCGGTCTCGTGTAGACTCGGTGTCGATCAATGTGACAAGTGTTGCGTTGATCGATTCTGGTGTAGGTCTATCGATCGATTTGTAAGTTCCTTTACCGATCGATGCTGATGTCTTAGGATGACATGCAAACTGTTTCTGAATTGCTTTTACCTCCTTCTGCAGCCATTGAGTTTTTGAACGTAATCCACTGATGATGTTTCGAATAGGAAGTATATATCATCACACCTCCTGTCAAGTCTATCTTCAACAGTGACCAGAGCCTTGTAAACTCTGCCTATGACCTTATCAACTTCTGCTCTTATATAGAACTTCTACGCTGGTAGTTTTTTGGCGTAGATCGATTTGGTAGGGTGCCTATCAATCGATGTCGAGCCTGCAAAGTGAAAGTCAAGTTGATTATGGATGGTGTCAACTTCTTGCTGCGTTCCACTCATCTGGGCAGCTAATTTGTCGAAGTAACGCATAGTCAGGGAAGTGTAACGATAATTCAAGTCCTCCTCACAAGTGTTCAATCGACCCTCTAGTGCTATCAATATCGCGTCGCTTGATGCGAAAGTAGTGGTGTCAATCGATGCGGGTGTATCATGATGATTATTCTCCTTGTCATGGAGCATATCTATGTTTCTTAACCAGTTGACATTGTTGCTGAGAGGATCGTAGACCTCGATTATTTTCTTGGTTAGGTACCCTTCTTCCCAATGATCTATCTTTCCTTCCAACATATTGACTTTTGCATGGTTGTTCGATGGCGGTTGTCTCGCGTCGATCGACGCGTTAGTGGTGGTGTCGATCGATGCAACTGTGTTTTCTTCCTCTGTAGGTTGTGCTTGAAATTCGGCTATCTTTGCCCTTATCTCCTCCATGCATGTAGTCAGCCAATCAATGTTCTTGTCCAAAGGTTAGTAGACATTGTCTATCACCGTCTTGAGCTCTTCTTCTGTTTTATATTGAGCTCCATAAATCCCAAATACCATCTCATCAATCTAATCTTTTGTGTAGATCTCTGGTACTATCTTTGTCTGTGTGATTGATGCTGCATGTTTTGGAAGACATATGTATATGTGCTCACCCATAGATGCCCTTGTCAAAAGGCTTCTAGTATCATTCCTTGAGACATTGATGATACCACTGTTTACTCCTCTTGCATATCCAAACTCATCTTTGTAGACTCCATACGCATTCTTCTTTTCCCAGTGGAATCCCTTGACTACATATGGGTTATTAGGGTGTAGTCCATGTTCTGGATGGATATCGATCGATGCGTGCTGGTGTCTGTCAATCATCGGGAATGTCCTCCTGTCGGTCGTTATCGGTCGTGTCCGGTCGATAGATGGATGTTGAAAAAGTTTTTCAGGTTCATTGGCCATCTGAAAGATATCTGCTATGTCCTCTCTGGATGCTTGGAGAATCCTTCCATCCATAGCTCGTGCGTGGTCATCTGGGTCCCTGAAAATACCAAACTCATTCGCAGTAAGATAATTAGGATCTATATAACATTGTTTAAATAGAGAGTTAAGGTTATAGTTTAGATCGATCGATGCGTCAGGTGTGGTGTTGATCAATGGTAGGTGAGTGCCAGCGGTCGATTTCGGTAGATTATTGTTGCACTTCTGTTTCTTTAATGAGGAAGGCTGAAACTAGTGCCTTTCTTGCTTTGCTTCTCGATGGTCATGGGTGCTTGCATTTTGTCTGCTTTTTTTGGTATGAAATATGAATATGAAGATGTTGATTTTAAATGTATTGATTTTAAATGTATCTCGATGGTCATGGGTGCTTGCATTTTGTCTGCTTTTTTGGTATAAAAATATGAATATGAAGATGTTGATTTTAAATGTGAAAGAGAATTAGTTTGTGTGTAAACAATATGAATATGAAGATGTTGATTTTAAATGTATTTGGAACTTGAAATTAGTTGTTTATGGTGGTTTATGTATTGAAGATAATGACAATATTATAATAAAAGAGGAAAATATGATAATTGAGTAAAATAAATCATTTAGGTTCTACTTGCAATACATTAACAGTAGGTTCTGCATGTACGACATTTCTAATGGACAAGCTCGCTCTGTAGCAAACGACTACAACGGACGACTCTACCTGCAGTACTCTAGAACTTCCGAAAAGTTTACCTCCTATAATATGCAATTTGAATCCTAGACTTGAGTGTAGAAGCTTTGAAATCTTAACTAGTAGGTTAAGCTACTTTCACCCCCTCTAAATTTTTTGGTATTTGTAATTAATTTTTTTTTCGACAGAGAATATTGATTTTTAATATTTAGTATAAGCAAAAGACTAACGGATATTCAGATTTTTTGGACCAGATCAAATTGAATAATAAATCAAATCAAAATTAAATGATACGACAATCTACTTTACAGCTTATCTAGCTACTTAAATGACAGCCCTTTTTATAAAAAAAATCAAGCGAAACTACGGAAAACAGTATTAATAAGATTAAGATTAATTAATGCATTTAAATAAAATATAAGATGAGGGAAGTTCTGGACTAATCAAATTTCCTTATACTCCAAAGGAAAATAGTTTTAAATCAGAAGATTATGTATATAAATATAACAAAACAGTTTAGGCTTAGCATCCCTAATATAATAAGAGTTTATGGAAATCTGCTTAAGGATTTTGTAGCATTTTGTTAATTCAGACTAAATTATTTGTTAATCTAGCTTTCGTATATAATTCAATAGAACAAGTTTTTGTCTCTCTTAAACTTAACAAGATTTTAACCCGCGCTTTTCAAGAGCAGAAATTTTTTTTATAATTAAAAATTTATATACTCGGTTTTTGTCTTTATTTAAAATATGTTTTTATATAAAATCACTAATTCGAAATTTGTGGTGATGATTGATTTGCATTAACTTTAGTTTCTGTTTTTAGTTTTAGTTTTTGTTTTTTTTTTTTGCTTTTAGATTTTGGTTTTTAGTTTTTACGTTTCTATTTTGATTTTAAAAATTTTGCTTATGGTTTTTAGTTTTTAGATATGCTGAGTTAGTTTAACTGATATTACCAACAAACAAATCTCAAATAACCGAATATCTAATTTAAAATTGAAAAGATGATAAAAATTTTTTAAAAAAAACATTTACAATAGTTTATTTTGTAAATAAACAAAAACAAAAATATAACCCGCGTTTTCAACTATTGGATTTGGCTTTTAGATTTGGATTTTGGATTTGTTTTATATTTTTTTAAATACTAAGTAAATTATTTAATAAAAATAAAACTGGTATATTACGATTTTCAAAATCTATTGGTTTCATATATTTACTAGATTTCCATAATTGTTAAGGAACTGTTAAGATATGAAATCTATTGATTTCATATAATTATTAAATTTCCATAATTCATATTTTGGTGATATCTAAATATGACTATTAATCGTATTGGTTTAGTTAAGTAATACGATTCAATCAACTATATGTCGTATATTATTTGTAACATTCTAGAAAATGTCCAAATTTAAATTACAACTTGTATCGGTAGATAAAAGAATGAATCTGTTTTAATAGAGTAGATTCTTAGAGTTATTATATATATATATACTTTTTAACGTAAAAAATAAATAGTATAATTATGCTTTGGTTCTAAGGCTTTGAATAGTGACCATTATCTCGTTCCGCCCCGTAGTTAACGGTAACAAATTTTTTTACATATATTATATATTAATAGGTTTTTATAAGTGTTAAAATCGCCCCGCGGTTAAACCGTTCATCCCGCATTGCTCAAACCGTACTCACCACCATTCCGAGCCTAAAAATTGAAACGATGAGGAACAGAACAGAACAGATGTCAGTCATAAATCATAATTTATTCTGTTTCTTTTATTTATTTTTTATTTTTGAAAAAGGGCTTTCAATTTATTCTGTTGATGATTGTGTAATTTAACCAAAAGAGTTTGCAAAGTCTTTGGATGGCAAAATAGGTACCTAGCACAAGCTGGAAAGGAAGTCCTCCTTAAAGCAGTGGCTATGGCTGTACCCTCTCACACGATGTCATGCTTCTTGCTACCCAAAACCACAAACCAACAGATAGAAGTAGTGATGGCAGATTTCTGGTGGAGAAGTTCTAATGAAAGAAGAGAATCTTAAAGAGAGACAGGTCTCTAGTTGCACGGGTGTTTAAGGCGAGATACTTCAGAAAGTCCTCCATTCTCAACGCATCCCTTGGGTCTAGGCCTTCCTATGCTTGGAGGAGTTTGTTTGCAGAGATTAAACTTCTGAAGAGAGGAGTAAGGGCTATAGTTGGTAATGGTGCTAATATCAATATTTGGGAGGATCCCTGGTTAGAAGGAAAGCCAGCGACACCTGTACTCTCCACTCGTTTGATCCCTCCTCATCTCAATCACGATCTCATAAAGTGTAACAAAGTAAAACACTTGATTGTTCCCGGGATGGCTGAGTGGAATATAGAGAAAATGCAGAATATTTTTGGTGATGAAGATATGAAGGAAATACTGAAGATAAGGCCAGGAAGTGCTCTCTGCAGAGATGGATATTGCTGGGATTACACAAGGTCTGGAATCTACACTGTTAAATCTGGGTACTGGGTCTTGAAGAATATATTGGGGAAAGAGATGGAAGATCAAATCGTGAACTAACCCAGCCTCATGCCCTTGTTTTCAGCAATATGGGAAGCTGACGTGTGTCCCAAGATTCAACATTTCCTTTGGAAGAGCCTCAGTGATTGCTTACCTACATGAAAGATGCTTCAGTTTCGTCATCTCATCAAAGATGGGACTTGCAGCTGTTGTCAATCCACAGATGAGACAGTGAACCATCTCCTTTTCACATGCCCTTATGCAAGGTTGATATGGGCCCTCTCGCCTATTCTAGCGCCGCCGGGAAGGGATTTCTCTGAATCATTATATCAGAACTTATTTTGGATCTTGAACCTGGCAAAGACAAGCAGAGAAGAACCTCATAATGCAGAACCTTGGATCTTATGGCGTCTCTGGAAATGCAGGAACGAGTTCCTCTTTAAAGGAGTTGATAGGGATGGGATGGATGTAATTGGGAAAGCTCTCATGGACTTAGAGGAGTGGACGAAAAGGAATGAGTTTGAAGTAAAAGCTCCGGTACAACAGCCCGTGAGAAGAACTGAGGAAAAATGGAGATCACCACCTCAGAACTGGCTCAAGTGTAACATTGATGGTGCTTGGAACAAATAAGGAGAATTCTGCGGTATTGGATTTGTTTTGAGAGACCACCTTGGCTTGGTGAGCTGGATTGGAGCAACAAAGCTACTACGTCTGAGATCCCCTTGGAAACTGAAGCAGAGGCTCTTAGATGGGCGATGAAGCAGATGATTAGATTCAATTTCACTAATGTGATCTTCGAGTCCGATTCTAAGGAGTTAGTGACTTTGACTAATCATCCTGGTTTTCACCCATCTATTCATTCTCAAGCACAAGACATTCAGTTCATGTTTGGATCAAGGAAGGATTACAAGGTGGTGTTTAATTACAGAGAAGGTAATCTTGTAGTAGAGAGAGTGGCAAAGGAAACTATATCATTGAATACCATTGCTTCCACTTTGTACTCTAGTTTGCCAAATTGGATCAAATCTTTTGTTGAGGAGGATAACTTGCAGTTGTAAAACTCTTGGATTAATGCTAAGTGATGTTGAGACAAAAAACCAAAAAAAAAAACAAAAGAGTTGCAAAGTAATTTCTGATCAAGACTCGTAGAAGTCAACAAAAGTTTGGATATGCCGACAGACATTATCATCACATAACAACAGTATTGCATATATAATATATTCGTCAGATAACAACCAACTTATAGAATAAAGATTATGTTTTTCGATTCAGTCATTGTATAAGAAAATGAAATATTTGTATATGTCATTAGTTTGAGTGTTTTGCCCATCTATGAACAATCAATAATAATTATATAACTTGAATTTGATATTCTTATTTTGTTACCGTGTATTTCTGCTGTTAATTTCTCTGAGTTGTAAACCTATGAATTTTAATAACACTCTCGTGGGACCGAAATAAAGGCGGAAAAAATTCTTCATAATGATTACGCTAGGTAGAGATCCGTGCCTAACACGGAGTGAGATTAAGATTATATTTTAAAAATATAATTTTCTTTCAATACAATATCTAAATTTACAATATAAAATATTTAATATCAAAAGTAAATTACTTTTAATGATATGAACCAAGAAATTCTCTCTATTTTATAATTCTATATAAAGTAAATAATTTCATATTTTTATTTTCTAAATATGAATACCACCTTTTATAATGGGTGTTATGAATTAAAAACCCATAAATTGTCTTTTGATTAATTTGTGCATAGAAATATTAGAAGGTCCATCGCGTAATCAAGTAAATCATCATGGATCAGACAACTCATGCTTTTCTTGATATCTTTGGTTAGCAGATTCTTGTTGAAATGCAAACTATTTATGTTTGGGGTGGTGCCTTTTGTTTGAATATGTACAATTTCTAAAACTAACATTAAATGGCCAAAATGTTGATTAGATCATAAAACCATAAACAACATATATACGAAGAATTGAATCAATTGATGATCGGTGTCTCTTTTCCTTTTAGGCCATAATTTCCACACAGAACTAAAATATTAATATAGTTTCTTTAAATATTATAAACATATTTATAAGCAAATAAGTCTTAAGAATCAGTGTCATATATATATATATCGTAACGTAATATATGTTTGAAATAAGGAAATTGTTTTTGATCTCCTAGTTACAGTTCTGAAACAAAGAGGAGAATCTATACATTAAAATCTTTGTAGCAAAAAATTCCTATTTTAGAAAACACATAGCTTCGAATTGCAGAGTAATCACTCGTGTTAACGAATTTATTAGTAACCAATTTATCATTTCCTCTGTTTTTTTATAAGTGTTACTTTAGGTTTTTGCACACATATTAAATTAACAATTAATTTTACATATTTTTCATATAAAACATAAATACTTATACACCTCCATATATCAACCAATAGAAAACAATACTACAAAAAAAAACTAATAAAATTTTGCATTGAAACTCGAAAATAACACTTATTTTGTAACGAATTTTTTTTTTTATAACGATACTAAATGAAACGAAGGAAGTAGTAAATATTGATATCATTTCAAACTAAACCAGATTCCCATTTAATGGAGTAGATAACACGTATAAAATTTAAGGAAACTAATATTATGAGGTTTAGCTTATTAGGAATATTAAAGTTTTGAATACAATAAGTATTCCTCCCATTTATGAGAGAAATTTTCGCTTAGCTAACAGTGTTGTTTAAGAACGTTATTGAACACTGAATGTAGCCTAATTTATTTAGAGCAGGAATGTAATGTCAGCAAAAATTAAGAGAAATTGAAAGTCTATTGTCTGAAAAATAATTCATACATAGCTCGTGTTAATACTGAAAACAACATCATATGAATTTTATAGATTGTATCATTGTTTAATAGCAAAGGGAAATAGTGCGGCCCATATTAATAAATAATTTGCAATATATAAAATTGTTAGCAAATTCTTGTATTTGTTAAGATAAACTTGAGATTAACATATATTTATCTTATTCTTATGTTGTCATTATCTCATAAGGAATATGCTTATGAACCATACCTAAAAAAAAAGTCCTTGACACCTTAATTGCATTACTTAAGTAAATCGCTTTGAACACAACACTTATCGAAAGCTTGAAACATGCATCTTGTCATGAACTCGTTATACCATTTGATAAAAGAGGGACCTTGAAATCTCTCATCGCTTGTTCTTGATGTTGTTTGAAGCCATAACCGAGGTCTTGAAACCTTAAATGTGTTAATTGCTTATTGTCTTCCTCAACTCATGTTCGTTAATGTCAAGTTTTTGCGTAACTTTGACAACAAGAAAGCATATCTTATTTTTTTTTCAATTTTTTAACGAGTTTTTGTCTATGCTTGATTTTGTTATATACAATAATGATAAATATAGAATTCATCTATATATATATAAAAGTATATATAAAGCATTTAAAAAAAAATTCTATATATATATATAATAAATAAAATATATATACCTCTCTATGTATATAAAAGTATATACAAATAAATAATAATATAATTATTA
>JABAYD010036732.1:0-14498 GCA_014822095.1 Diplotaxis tenuifolia
ATTTATCTTCTTTCTGCGAGTAAATGGTTAAACCGTCATTGCATCCTTGGGTTAGACTTCACCTAAACCGTAGATGGAATTTTATCGCGATTTAGGGTTTTCGAGACCGTTTTGCGATAAAAGCCGTTTAACGATTTTTGGACGAGATCGTTTCCTAATGCAATGATTTTCTCGTAATAAGAACTCAAGTTAACCGCGTAGTTTAGAGTTTTGCCCAATCGTTGCCGTTTTACACGACTTACTCGAGTTTTTACGAGAGAACGAGTCTTTACGGTTTTTACAAATAATTCGTTCTGCTTGTTTGCTGAGGCTACCTCCTCAAGTTCTTTGATATGGTCTCTGGGATCTTCATGAGGAAGACCTTGGAAAGGGTCCTTCCCCAATCATACCACTGACGGTTTAGATCAAAGTTATTCATCTCATAAATAACAATCACATCAGAGATTACAGCACCCTCTGCATTAATCAATTGGCGTGTGTTGTTGCGAGAGCGACCTTCTATGTCTCCCAAGACACCATTGTCATCGACCTGAAGTATGAGCACTTCTATTTCTCTGTCTTCTTGGTAGAAATTTTGTTTGACATTTGATGAACAGTGTCGATCGATCGCGGGATGAACTATTTCGATCGATGCAGAATTCATGATGTCGATCGACGTAGAGGTCGTATTACAAGTACCGGTTTCTTCTTCATCATCCTCTACCATATCTCTCGTCATTGACTTCATCTCGATCACTATATTTTCTGCAGCATCATAGAGAAATTTGTTGAAGAAGACTGTCATGATATCAATTCAGGTTTTGAGGGAATTTGATGGCAACTCTTTAAACCAACATGATGCATCTCCAGCAAGAGTGTATGGAAAGATTTTTCAGAAGTGGTAGTCTTCAGGGACTTCATTAAACATGGACCAGATCAGTTCTTCAATCATGTCAATATGAGCCAGTGGTTGCTCGTCGGAAAAGCCATGAAAGAGATACATACTCATAGGAGGGATATACATAGGTTTCAGCTCAAAGTCCACTTACTTTGTCTTTTTGCAAGTAGTGTCGATCGACGTTAGGTGTCGATGACAATCAACTTCATGGTGTTTGTATCGATCGACGTTGGGTTGTTGGTGTCAATCAACGGGAGATGAACAATGTTTATGGACACGGAATGAACTGTGTTGATCGACGGGGAGTAAACAGTATCGCGATGAACAATATCACGGTGAACAAGGTTTAAGTAGTCTTGCAAGAGCAATTTTATTTATTTACCTTTATTCAAGGTCGAATGGGTTGTAACAGAGGTTTTTCTCCCTTGTTTATTTTTGGTATGGCTAATTGCATTGCCTATTGTACATATTGGTTCAATTTGGACTACTTCCTCATTAACATGTTTGGTAAGAAAAAACTTACCTTCTCCCAGCAAGGCGTTGTCGATCGATTCTCGTGATTGTGTGTCGATCGCTGTTACTTGGAGGGTGTCGATCGATTCTTCCCTCGTAGACTTGCAGATCGTGCATAGACCAACATGCTCCTTCCTTGAAGGACTCAGAAATCCTCTCTTTATTGTTTTGTGGTACAGAGATGTATGTACCTGAAACATAAGAAAAAGTTTTATTTAGTTTTTCGAACATTAACAAAACCTAGACTAAATCTAACTAAATAAGATATACTGGCGATCAAAGTTCCCCGGCAACGGTGCCAAATATGATATCACTCAAATTACCCTAAGCATAGACTTTACTCTCTCAAATAAGAGGTTCAGCTGTAGTATTTTGGGATCGAATCCACAAGGAGCTAGAGTACACAAAAGATATAATAGTTATAATATTGAAGCTAGACTAGTTAAGTGTAAAATACTAAATAAATTATAAAGTAGTAAATAAACTAAATTGCAAGGGCGGACAAGTTAGTTGTTCTTATGTCACCAAGAGTAGTTTGATGGAAAGATGGTTGATAGACTTAGGGTTTTTATTCAGGTAAGGACTATAATCCTAGAGGTGCTAAATAGTTGTTTGCATGATATTAAGTAGCACAACTACTTAACAATACATTCATCAGCTTTTAGTCTTATTGTAGGGATTATAATCCTATAGGTGCTAACAGTTATTTGTATGATATTTAAGAGTTTAATTACTTAACAACACAATCATCAGCTTTTAGCCTTAATGTATGAGTATATTACCTAGATCCATTAACCCAAACAAATGATGTTACATCCAATCAATAGCAGTGTCGATCGATTATTCATAGGAACATCGATCGATGCACCGTTTGCTTTGTCGATCGATTCGCCTCTAGGGATATCGATCAACGCGCTTCTAGTTAAGATTTATGTGCGGGTGGAACAATGCTCACTAAGACCTTTAGACTATTGCTCTCGCTATAACCTAACAAATCTTAGCTTAATAGAATAGATTCATGGCCGTATCTCTAGCAAATCCTAAGACCAGGTTTCTATTAATGAATATCACAACAAGCAAATCTATAGTTGGGGCTAAGCCCCTTAACTTATTTAAAGCCTAAACCTAACAAGTGGATCTATTCAGACATGAAGTTTGTCACATAAATCATGAAAACAATAAAGAAACCGAAGGAGTTCTAGGAGGACTCTGATGGAGTTCCTCCTTTCTCTCCTAAAACTAGTAACAAGAATAAAAGAAAGCTTAGCCGTCAACAGTGGCTTAGAAAACACATAAATTGGGTTTCTGGTCGTCCAGGGGTGTCTTGGTAATTTGTGGTTTCTACTGGGCTTAAGTCTGTCTTGAAATATACTCGGCCTACGTTCTGGGATTAATATCGATCGATATCAAGAGTGCTGCATCAATCGACATACATTCCTCTTCTCGACAACTTCCTCTCACGAGGCAGACATACCACTCGTCAGTAAAACATGCATAACTTCTGTTACATGATGCGGTTTG
The DNA here is from genome assembly GCA_014822095.1 of Diplotaxis tenuifolia. Taxonomy (NCBI): domain Eukaryota; kingdom Viridiplantae; phylum Streptophyta; class Magnoliopsida; order Brassicales; family Brassicaceae; genus Diplotaxis; species Diplotaxis tenuifolia. The sequence continues at coordinate 2,912 of JABAYD010036732.1, forward strand.
ACCTCAGACATGCGGAATTGGAAAGCTAACTTAAAGTTATATCTTGTGTCAAAAGATGGGCACAATCTAATGGTGAGATGGTCTCCGTCCATAGCTAAACATCAGTTATGCACTCAAAAGTTCCAAAAGACACCAAAATTACCATTTTCCTCCAAATCGTCTATGGACCTGTAAATACTAAAATAAGACTCCAAAACATATTAATTATATATTAAAACACTTATATACCATGGTTAAAATGAGTAAAATCTATGGTATATCATAACTCCCCTAGACTTATCTTTTTGATTGTCCTCAATCAAAAAATATCACAATCTAAAAGAGATTTGAAAATGTAGGGACTCACAAAATCTTTAACTTACTACTATCACCTCTGCTATTTTGCACCCACATCAAGTAAATGTCAATCTCAGAGAAACTTTATATACTTTATCTTAGTTTAGCAACAAAATCCATGAGAACAAAGTGTTTGTTGTTCGTAGTGGTGTTTTTCTAGAATGATAACTTTTTTCCAGGAGAAACAATGGGAGTAAGGTAAACCTCGAAGAAGTTCGATAAACACAGGAGACTGATTTTTCTTCTCGAGTAAATGATCAGTTAGATTTACGAAGAGTCGTAGAATCTACACCTGTGGAATTTAAGGTTCGTAGGTCCGAAAGGACACGTCATGAACCTAATAGATATGAGTTTGGATGACGGATCATCATGATATATTGATAATAGAGAGTGATGAACTGACGTCCATTGAGGAAACTATGATGGGCCATGTCTCCGATATATGGCTTGAAGCAAGCATCTCGGAGTTGAAATCTTTGTTTTAATGAGGTAATCAAAGAGTTTGATTTTGTCAGAAATAAAGAAGAACATAACATTCACAATTAGACTAGTGGGAGCGCAGTTACTTTCTTGGTGTTGTATGTATATGGCATACTTCTTATTGAGGTTGTTTCTCAATGAAAGACAAGGAAAAATCTGCATATATTCTTGGAATAAGAATCTATAAAGATAGATTAAATCAGATTATTGGATTATTTAAATATACTTATATCGATAAGGTCTTGCATAGACTCAAAATGCATGATTCCAAGAAAGTCTTCTTGCCCAATGTCTCATGGCATAACTCTTAGCAAGACTAAGTGTCCTTCAGCACATGATGAGCGAGAGCGGATGAGTATAATTTCATATGCTTCGGATATAGGATATATCATGTATGTCATGATTTGTACTCATCTAGATGTTGCATGTGCTTTGAGCACTACGAGTCGATACCAATATTATCCAGGTGAAAGTCACTAGACAGCAGTCAAGACTATCCTCACGTATTTGAGAAATGTGAAGGATAAGTTCTTAGGTTCATGGGGGAAGTGATAAGCTTGTTGTGAATGGTTACACTGTCTTAATGAAAAAGTAGTGAGTTGGAAAAGTTCCAAGTAGAGCACCATAACATAGTTTCCACGGCCTAAGCATGAGAGTCATGCCACAGCCACGGGCATTAAGTGTCTTAAGATGTGATCTTGATTTTAGTGGGAGACTTTATGTTTATGATATGATTTTCATGTTAACATACATTTAGTATGTTTTAAAATTAATGAAATTTTTTCAGATTTATTTTATTATTGGATAACTAAAACAAATGTCCCAAAATAATCTATACAATTCTTATAGGTCACCAAGTACGTTACTTGATCATGAAACCCTATAAAGGAAAGATGCTATAAGTTATTGAGGTTCCTAGTCAGGTTGTTAACGTGAGACATTAATAACTATATGAATGGCTAGTATGAGAGGTGATTTATGACTAATTTCATGAAGTCATTCGGTATGTGGTATTGAAGCCAATCACATGGATATGTGTTAGAGAAGACATGATCAAACTGACCCGCTATGAGAACTCTCCAAGATTAATATATGATTTTCATAAAAGTTTCTCATTATGGAGTATATTCCTTAGACCTGAGTTCGTCACGACTTTTTACTTGTGAATTAGTTCACTTTGATCTTGTCGAATGTCAGCTGTAACTGTGATTATAAAGGCATTTATTATGTGTGCTATGAAATTTGTAAGGAACGGGGATTGAACAAGATGGGTTTGTCACTTCCATATAACGAAAGATTATCATTAGGCCTATCGAAGACTTGGTACTGAAAAATGCATGGCAATGTTCAAACAAGGTGAATGTCAGTCGTTTGTTTTGTCAGTATAAATCGTTTGATAAACATGATCTAGCTTAAGAAGGATGACGCTAATTCTTGCCTTATGCTGATCTCGAGATATAGAGACAAAGGGATTATGAGAAGATATTCTAGTACAAGTGAGAAATTGTTGGAAATGTCCTAAAATCATTTGTACTATCTAAATAGAGTTGTAACGTTGTGATTCGACAATCATATAATATTAGATGGTTATAATGTTTTGCTATAAACTTCTTATACTCTATGAATTGCAAATTTATTGCTAATATTGTATGATCCTATAAGCTTACACCACCTAAACAAACTAAATAATAAATATGTTGAAAGATATAATATATATAAATATATGATATATATATATATATATATAATATGTTAATGTATATATATATGTTTATCCGAACATGAATTATCTTAATGTGATTAAGATTATAATTAAATGGTCTAAGTTGAGATTATTAATATAATTAATCTGGTCCTAAATGAATTAGGTCATGTGCCTTTTATTTATATATAGTTTTGCTTAATAAAGCAAGGCGATAGATTATTCTTGGCCGTACACACAACAACATCTACGTTATACAATAGAACGTGTGAAGGGTAGTAAAGAAGAAAATTGTTTCTTCTTAGCCAAGAAACTGGAGAGATCCAGGCGAGAGTGTTCGTCAAGTTTCGAGATATAATTTCAACGAAGCATTCCGTTTCGATTCAGTTCGTGTGTGTGATACCGGTAAAGGCACAACGCTTGGAGTACTAAGAAACTCGGTTTGTTTTCATTTATCCCGCTGCAAATAATAAAATACATTCAAAACCTTAAATATCTAGATTTATTTTAGTATTGGCATGAGATTCTAGACAACTGAATTCATAAATAGATTTATAAATCGTTATAAGCCAGTATGAATTTCTACAGCAGTTCTACAGCAGGGCCGAAGGGCCACCACTAAATTATGATAGCGGCATTTCATGTGGCCAAAGAAAGTCTTAGAAGGAACAACAATAACATCCAAAGCATGAAACGATAGTTTCGAGTAGGTAAATTGGGATATGGAATTCACTGTATCGAAGTCCCAAATCCGTTGTTTTCAGAGTAAATACCGTTTCTTCAAAGCATAAAATTTTAATAAAGTGATATCCTTATTGGTTGTTTTAAACTGATTTTTTCGTTTTTGTTCATATTGTGTTTTTTTAACGACAAACGGTTACATCATTCAAACTAGAGGTGGTATAGATTTCAAGACCGGGATATAACAACCAACGAAATAAGATTCCTATGAAAAGCTCGCTCAGTCCTTGCTAGCGCGTATGCAGTTTGTTACTTGTCTTTGGGATGTGCATGATCTTGAAGTCTCGAAACTGGTCTTTTGGTCTCTTAATCTCTAGAAGCTCCGTGGCAAACCCTGGCCAAGCTTTAGGATCCTTATCATCTCCACAATGTCCTTGCAATCTGTTCCAAAGAGTTGGCATCCATTGTACTAAAACATGTTATCCATTGGCCATGTGAGAGCTCTCAACTAAGAATGTATCGGAGACATGCGTCTCTCAATGTTCCTCAACCCCATGACTCGCTCCATTCCAGACCCATCTAAGGATACCCACCCATATCCACTAAAAGGTGATTTCGTAGTCCATGATCCATCAATCAGGCACATATTTTGAAAGCTTATGGCTTGTATATTATGCGGTTGGTGTTGCTGTCTTTGTAATTGGCAAATTGGTATCAAACCAGGCATTACACTCACTTTCTTCATATCTAACTAGTTCTAGCGGATCTCTCTTAATACCCTGAATAACTTATCATTTCTTGTCTTATTCCAAAGAAACCAAATGATTCAGGGATATAGATTTCTGTCAAAGCCTGGATCTGATTTGCATTTTTCTTCCAGAATAATTATTCCAAGTTAGTGTAGACATTAGAGATTGGAAAAAGATTCGGCCAAGATGGTGTACTCGCATGTACCCAAATTTGTAAAGCTAGGGGACATTCAGAAACGTGGTTGACAGATTCATCCTCTTCCCCACAAGTTCATATTGTGTTATTATATACCTATATTGCTCAAATAAACTAATATACCAAGAAACCATAACAAAAACAAATCATGATAAAACTGGGTTGGTAGCAATGTTATGACCTGGCCCAGTTTGTTATATACGAGAGTGAGCCAGTACACTACTTCTTGGATACATATGCATAGTACTGAGCCATGGGAACAACAAAGGCAATTACAAGCAAACCTCCAACGACAAGACTGAACTGTCCTCTCTTCTCTTCGGTTTCTTCTTTGGTTTTAAAATTTGATTCTCTCTTGTTATCCTTCACTTCTGGACCACCGGGGTCTGGGAGACCATCTATTGCTGCAACCAGCCGTTTTGCACTGCTGTATATTGCCTCATTGTATTTTTCGTCTGTGGCTAGTACTGCACCATCATATATTCAAATACTCATCAAGTCCAATACAAACCACGGTGACTACAAATAATAGGTTCTATTTTGGTCAGTATTATTTCTAAACCTAATCAAAATTACGTTTGAAGAAGAATCTTAGTTTCAGAATCTCTATACTGAATTTCTAGCATTGCGGTATACTCTAATAACAGACCGGAGGAAACCTTACCGGGAAGATTTTCCGAGACAGTAGCATCAAGAATCTTTTCACCAACAGCGTCAATGAAAGCTGGACCACCAGTAATGGCTCCTTCCTTCTGGCTAGTGATCAAAACAACAATACCCTTATTGTTGCCTTCTTCAATCGAAGGATACCATTTCTCCAAAACCTGGTCTGCATACTCAAACGCATCTGCTTTACTCTGCAATTAACATAAAACCGGTTCCAGTTCAGCTTTCGGTTCACCCATATACATTTTTATATTATAACACAAAACTCACAGTGAGCTTTCGGACAGTGATGAAATTGAGTCGGAGTTTCTTTCTGTATTCAAGATCAGACAAGAGTTTCTTCAGATCTGATCTCGTTACTCGACTAAGAACACCAGCGTCGTCTACAACGTAAGTTTCTTTGGGTGGACCCTCGTTCAGAATATTGAACTCTGAAGCTACGGCTGTGCAAACAGGTGAGAAATTAAGAGCTAGAGATAGAGCTAGAGCAGCTAGTCCTTGCTTTGCATCTCTAAACCAAGAGTCTGGTTTAGCACTAAACTTGGTGGATATGTGTTTCGGGGCGGAGACGGTGGGATTCGATAGAACCAAGGAAGAAGAATAACTTCTGAGTTTGGATTGATGAGAAGATGATGGTTTGGGGATGAGTGGAGGAGAGAAAGAACGAGGAGAGAGAAGGGTCTCCATTTTCTAGAGAAAGACTGTGTGCTCAGAGATGAAGATTTTCTTGCATTTTCTTGTGTTTGTTTTGATCGCGAAAGTGAAGGATTGGTGGAAATGTTAGATTTCTGGATAATGTTATATTTCATGGCTAAGGTCAACCACATTTTTCATCTAACATTTGCAATTCGGTGGCAACGTGGCATTTTACTGTTGATAAAAGCTAATTCATTCTCTCTCCACACGTTTTATGTTAGAGTCATTTATATCCTATGACAGTTTTTACTTTTTATAACACTATAAGCCAATTTCTACTCTTAACCTACTTTTTCTTAACTTACTTACCTTTTTCTAACTAGAACATAACTAAAATATAATTAGTAGGGCCCATAGCATTAATACCCTCTTCTTCACCATTTTTTTGTACTGTAGGAATGACTAAACGTAATGAAAATGACAGTGAGCTAAATGGCACCGTTGCAACCTGTCGAAGAATTCTCCATCGTAAATTAAAAAAGTTAAACATGACGGAACCGCCGGAAAACTTCGTTGGCAGCGACCCAAAACCGCGAGCTTCATTCCGACTTAGATCTATTGTAATATGTATTATTTCCTCCTCGCTGTGGCCTTCATGCTCAGAACGATAGTTGTGGCTATCGGAATTGAAGAGTTTTTGCCTCAAATTGAAGAGAAAGCTTCAACATTAACAATGGTGATATTTAGTTATTTTCACATTTGGTCCTCTAACTTTTACTTATTCTCTAATTTGGCTCAAGCTTGTAATATATTCAAGTTTTTAATGATTTTATTCCAAATTTTTAATTGTGCAATCTAGACCAAACAAATATGGACTCTAATTTTATAACTTTGGTCTATGTTGTTGTTTTCTTTCTATTTTGTTCCAATTTTATTTTATTTGCAAATATTGTTTATTTGATTTTATTCTAAATTGTGTGTATACGTTTACATATGTACGATTTATATTATGTGTACACATTTACATATATACATAAAATGTGTGTACACGTTAACATATGTACATAAACGTTAACATATGTATATAAATATTGGTGTACATGCTTACATATGTACATAAATATATCAAAGCTAAAAATTATTAGATATGGATAATACACAAAATCATGTGTACACTTGTACACATAGCATGGTGTACACAAACATTTACACATAGCATGGTGTACACAAACATTTATGTACTTAACATGGTGTAAATAGCCACATGTACAATGATGCATTTGTACAAGATTTTACGATAAATAACATGTACTTGGTTTATTGGTACATTGCGCAAGACTGAAATGTAAAATATATGTACAATCTAAATTAACTAAAACAAGAAACTTAAAATTATACAAAGCATCGGTTGTCATTATTTGTGCAATGTACAATTCTAGTGTACATGTGAGATATGTGAAAAAAGAAAAAAAAATTTGTAGATAAGGACATGGACATGGACATGGATGCTTGGTTTACGTGAATGGATTAGATATGAATAACATAGAGAACCATATGTACACCTATTGTCATGTACACCATCTTCGGTTTGACTTGATTTATTTTGTGATGTATTTTGATATTTTTTAGTAAGCAACCGCCAATCTACCTTATGTGTACAACTTCTTTCACATATATTGGTTCATTTTGAATGTACACGTGTACACAAACATTTATGTACTTAGCATGATGTACACAAACATTTATATAACCACATGTACAATGATGCATTTGTACAAGATTTTACGATAAATAACATGTACATTGGTTTATTGCAAGAGTTAAATGTAAAATATTATTTGGTCATCTACCTAACGTGTACATTTAAAAAAAACGTACACAAAATTGAAATGTAAACAACGTGTACATTTCAAAAAACGTATACAAAATAATTCATACATTTTTTTACTGTCCATTTCAGTACATCTTCGTAATTGCATGAATATTAATTGGTTATGTACCTATTGTCATGTACACCATCTTCTCTTTGAATTTTGCTATGTATTTTTAGTACTTTTATAGTAAGCAATCACCAGTTCACCTATATGTGTACAACTTCTTCACAAATATTTTATTATCCACATATATAATTAGTCACATGTGCACAAATTAATTTGTACAATAATACATAAACATGATATGATTTCACTATCCTCACATACATAAACATTAAACATGTAGATCTTCCAACTTAGAACAGTACCAGTTTAACGAGAAATTTGTGCACCAATTTATTTGTACATTGCTTAAGTTATTTTAATTTTTTTTAGTATATTGTCCAAATGGACACATAGATTCATTGATATTCTTTTGAAGTTTATGTTTGATTATATTATGGACAACATCAATGTTATTTTTTTTTTTACAAAGTTGCAAAGAAAATTTATGTGTGAACGGAATTATGACACCATATTAAAAAGATTTATTTGCAAATCAAAAACATATGGGACATAAATGAAATAAACAAGAATTTGAGGACCAGATATGAAAATAATCAAAACTTCACCATTGTTGCTCAAATTAAGTTTTTTCTTCGATTTGTGACTAGAAAAATGACAATTCCAGCGTCCCAATCATGACGACCACGGTGAGGAAGAGACGATTTTACCTTGACGCAAATAGCGGTAGAGCTCTGTCGGAATTGAGTTTAGGGTTTGAGGTCACCGACAACGGAGTTCTCGTTGCAGAAGAAATGACGGTAGTTCGTTGGAGAAGAAACCATAAGATTTTTAACCACTCCAAAAGTGGTCTTATCCTTTTTTGTTTTATTTTATGAATGATTATTCTTCATAAAAAAAATTATTGTTGTTCTGTAAGTTTTTCTGTTTTTTAATTTGTGAGAAAAAATAATTTTGAGAAAGAAGAAGATGTCGTTAAAAAAAAGGAGAAGATAAGGAGAGAGAAAATGTAGGACCTACCGGTAACAATTAATTTTGATTTACAACTAGGAAATGTAACGAAAAGGAAGAAAGTTAGAAAAAAGTGTGCTGGTAGTAGAAACTGCCTTAATGTGTTATAAAAAACATAAAACTGTCTCTAGGTGTAATTGTTTCTTTATGTTATATTTCATGGCTAAGGTCAACCACATTTTTCATCTAACATTTGCAACTCTGTGGCAACGTGGCGTTTTACTGTTGATAAGAGCTAATCCATTCTCTCTCCGCACGTTTTAGGAGTATGCACGTAGATTAAGAAATATTTAATTTTTCTTAATTTCCTATACAAAACATCATTAATTGTTTACTTAACCATATTTTACATTGAAAATTGAAAACGTCAAATAATTTGGAACAAAAATAATCTTCTAAAACGTCAAATATTAACGGACGGAGGGAGTATAATTTAAAATTAGAATTTGATTCGCATCTCCCGTACGGATGTTTAATTTAACTGATTTTATTAAAAATATTTGTATATATATATATATATTTTTTTTATGTTTTGAAACATATAAAGTAAAATATATTAGTAATATTATATATATATATATATATATATATATTATTATGTTTTGTAATTTATATAAAGTAACTTGAAAATTTGAAGTAGTTTGATGTAATTGTAATGTTCTTTCGTTGAGCTGTTTCTTTGTTAATTTATTTTAAATTAAAAAAATCATACTAAAATTTTTAATTCTTTGCATTATTTTTCTGAATTATTATTAATTTTCAATTTTTTTTAAATTGACTCTCGAAATTTTTATATTTCACTAAATTAAATAAAGTAAAATTGTATTAAATGTTGTTTTATATAAGAAATACTATATATTTCAGTTTCGGTTTTTAATTTCACCTAAATAAACAACAACCATTGTAATTAATTTTATTTTATATTAAATGCAGTGGTAAAATATGTAAATAAAGAGAATACAAAAAGAAGTAATGAATTTATTGTAAATGCAATAGCTATTTGTGTAAATAAAAAGAAGTGCTTAATCTGCTATCCAAATTTTCAAAAAAAAAATTAATTTATTCGGGTGTCCATGTTTCCAAACAGTAACGAATGGTACTTCAGTTTTAATAATATTTATATCACACTATATTCTCTCTAAATACTTAATTTTCATTATTATAAAAATGCAATGTTGCAGAAAAACTAAGTCCAAAGAAGTTAAGGTCGGCTCTTACGAATGCATTGATATCTTTCTCTCAATGAGAACCCCAACAAAATCTAAAAACCAATAGCGACGAAACCCTAGCTCCAGCCCAGACTCTCCGACACCGGAGGCTCTCCTTTCCCCCTTTTCTCTCTTTGCGTTTTTCTCTCTTCCTCGACGACCTTTCCCTTGTCGATATGTCTGCGACTCTAGTTTTGTCGGGTCTGGCCGGAGACTCATGGTGTGTGAGTGATGGAAAAAAGGCTATCCTGGGAGTAGCGGCGATACTCGGTGAAAGGCGGAAGAGGAGGGAGTCGGCTTTTAGGGTTTGAGTTTGCCAGATCAAGTTTTCCAATTTTAGATCTCCGGCAAATCCAAGTCGGTATCGGTGCGTGGGCTTGGTGTGATGCCTCCTCCATCTTACATCTCCGTTCTGACAGGGCGGTGAGCAAATAGGAGAAGAGGACCGATGATATGTGTACATAGATTTGTTTATCGGTTCTCGGTGACAACATGCACCAAGGGCAACGACGATGGATAGGTCAACCGGAGAAGTCAAACTTGCGGCAGTGCGTAGTGCAGGTCAACATCCCAGCGCCGAGAACCTTTTCAATAGATTATCGGTGGCTCGAACTCCACATCTCTAAGTCCGATGAACGGTTCCATGCCTGATTCTGAAGCCCGTCTTTCCATTCGGACACCGTGTCCGTTTTGCGGCTGAGGAACCGAAGTACTGAAAGGCAGTGGTGATGAGTTCTCATTCGGTTTAGCACTTCGGTGTTGTTGCTGCTTGGCCAAGAGCGTCACTCCCATCATTAGGGCCCAATAGCTTGAAGTTGAAACGGTTAACCGACTTGGGATTATCTCACTGGCTTAGTGCTTTGAAATGTAGTGTCTGAGTGCGGCAAACGATAACCATGTCAAGAGTTGCATCGTTTTGGTGAGGATGCTTTGATCCGAGAGCTGAATTCATATCCGTTGATGACTAAAGCTGGAGTTTTAATGTATAATCTTGATTGGTTTAGTTGTTTGTGTCTTAATGCTTCGGAACCTTGTTGTTTAGTGGTAGAATTAGTGGTTTAAGAGGCGGTTTATTATGACTCTTATAATGATCTCGTACTCGCGGTGGTGAAAAATGCAATAATGTACTCTAGGTTGTGCTGGATCCGAGTGAGAAATCCTTTGCATCAATTTATGGGTTAATAAAAGTTGACGTTGGGACAAAAAAAACATGTAATTTTGCAGAAAATGTTAAGACAATGCAAATATAAAAGACTTTCATACCATATTTTTATTTTTAATATAAAATAGCATTGGTACTAAAAAAACATAATAATAAAGTTGGCATTTTCTATTTTTGTGCTAGCACTATAACATTAAGTTTCTCTATGGCTAACACGTCATCTGACATAAAAGTTATTATTCTAATATTTTGTTAAAACAATGTTTTATGTTGGGTGTTCACCCAAGTAATGGCTTATGCAATTCTTTTGTTTATAATTAGGTGTTTTTTTTCTGAACCATGTACAAGATAAATTTTTAATTTAAATTATATTTTAAAAATATTTTTTGTTAATACTTATTTTTTTTATATCAATATTTTAATATATATATATATATATATTATTTAATTAAATATAAAATTAAAATAAAATAAAAAAGTTTAGTTTATTTTAACTTATATTTAAAATTATAGTCTTGGATAAATTTTCATTTACTCTTTTGGGTTAAGATAAATTAAATCAATTTATATAAAGTTTTAAATATTATATAAAATTGTATACTTATCAGAAAATAAAACTAAAAAAATTCTTAAAACTGTAGATATCAAAAAGAAACACATAGTATCGATTAAAAATTATTTTAAAACCCATTGTATAAAATTATGAAAATTTTGTTTACTAATAAAATTTGTATAATTATAAAAGTAAAAAACAATATTTGGATATTGTAAATATATTATTAATGTTATATGATATCACTCAAATTACCCTAAGAAGTGAATT
>JABAYD010036740.1:0-18468 GCA_014822095.1 Diplotaxis tenuifolia
AAATAGTGTTTTGTGTCCATTAGATCTTAAACTCAAAAAATTATGATAATTGAATTCAAATTTTATTTTTTTATAAAAAAATGCTGATGTCATTTTTTGTTTGCTATTATATATAGATTAGATTATAAATATAACAAGATGTTAAGTGCATGGCTTAGACACCTGTCTTCAGTTGACAAAAAAAAAAGACACCTGTCTTCCAAGCCCTACGTTTCTCTGAATTCGTACAAGTAGAGTTGAGCAAAAAAATACAAAACCAAAAAGTCGAACCGAACCACCCGATAAAAAAAGATCCACACCGAATCTGACATAAGTATTGAATGAATCTTATTTTAGTAGTATTTTGGATTATGAATTTTATCCGAAAACCGAATCTAAATTTAAATGGATATCCAAAAAAAACCTGAATTTATTTTATTTAAAAAAAAGTATGCTTTGCATGATTTACTTGTATTGTTAATTCATGTGTAACTTTTATTTTGTGAATCAATATGTAACTTTTCTTTGTACAGTAAGATACCTTCTGGAACCCTATAAAACCCTGAAATTTTCCTGTGTTTTCTTTGTGTTATTTGCAACAGAAGTAAACGGAGAAGGAAAATTTAAGATCTCACTTTTGCTTGCGTTCAAGGATCAGAACATCCTAGCATCGCTACAAACACTTACCTGATCAGCTTTTCAAATCTCTCAAACATTTTTTCACTAAAGAAAATTTTAAAACATTTTACTAATTCCATCCTATACAAAAGCTGAAATACACAAGTGTAACCTTCTAGGCTCTCCACATGTTACACTTCAGGCATGCACGTACTAGTTTAATGTTTTAATATCTAAGATATTTTCATATTTTAGATAATTTCCAGTTGTTTGGCTTAAAGGTTAACTAACCAATATTTTGAAGGGTGTATAGCTAAAAGTAAACATGCAGAGCACAGTGGCAAACATTTAGTAAGAATGTTTATATACAAATGAATAAGTATATAATGAGCAAATTCTATTTGATTCGCCGGCCGTATGTTTCTGAAGACAACTATGATACGATTATAAATCAATAAATCATTCGTTAAATATCAAGAACATATATAAAATTGCTTATTATATTTGATAATCACACCTGTATACAAATATAATAACAAATCGTTATTTGAGTGTAGTCTTTGACTTTTTTTATCCTCTCTTTATGTTCGACATGGATCGTCAAATCAAGAACACCACAAACGAAGATGGACAACAACAAAAATTATTCGCCAAGTTCCATCGAGGACCAACCTGCAGGGAAGAAGAAACCAACCACACTCTTACTTATCCCATGTCTCCTCCTCACCACCTCTATGCTTCTCCTTTATCTCTCCCAAAACAAAATCATCCTCATCGCCCTGTCCGATCATAACCACCGACACGGAGGAGAAGATTCATGCCTCGGCCGATACATATATATCCATAATATACCTTCTCGATTCAACAAAGACATCCTCCAAGACTGCGAGTCAATTTCAAGACCAAAAGATAAAACCAGCATGTGTAAGTACATTGAGAACTCCGGATTCGGACCTCAGATCGGTGATCGTGATTCCACTGATTCTAAGTACTCTAGGAGCTGGTACGCGACTAATCAGTTCATGCTTGAAGTTATCTTCCATGAGAAGATGAAGAGATACGAGTGTTTGACAAGAAACTCGTCTGTGGCATCGGCTATTTACGTACCTTACTATGCTGGTCTAGATTTACGGCGTAGTATGCAGTGGAGTTGTAACGTCTCTGACAGAGACGCAGCCGGGAAGGAATTGTTTAAATGGCTCAAAATGCAACCCCAATGGAAAGGTACGTACGCAGTCGCTCTTGACCCTCCGTGTTTTGATTAATTTCACTTATCACTAATTACTAACTTGATTTAGGTTCTGATTGATTGTCTCTGGTTTCTAAAACAAATTTTGAATTTACTGGAAAACTGTCTTATCTATTGAAAATGTGGATTTGGGTAGAAACCAAATTTTGTAATTTGTAAAAAAGTAAAATGTATCTGCACTCTATATACACAACACCTCGTAATTAGCTACATACCCTAAATCTCACAACATGATATCTTTGTTCATAGACACCCAACTTACTTCATCAAAGGTAATTTGCTAATTTTATCAATTTATTTTAAGCCAATTCACTCAACGAGAAATGTTATAGAATTTTAAGAGTTAGAATTTCAAGAGTTAGATGAAGGTAATACTAAATTTGAAATTTAATAAAAGCTTATATAACTAGTGAATTTCAAAGAATGTTTTTTTAAATAACTTAAGTGGAGTAAAATTATTAAAAAAATTATCAAATTCTACAGTCTTTCACAAGAAAAAAAAAGAGAAAAAAAAAATCAGTCCTACGGTCAGATAAGATTTGTTCTGTTTGTTGATAAACAATTACTGTTATTTTAGTGTATGTCAAAAAAAGAAGAAGTTATTCTAGTGTTATACGTGCGAGATTTTGGGCTTCCAACGTTAATCACTTACTCTAAATGTTGCCGGCCAATTATTTGTTTTGACATAACTACATTATTTAACAGTTTAATTGAAATTCTAGGTGTGTCAGGTAAAGACCATTTCCTTGTAACCGGCCGGATTTCAAAAGATTTTCGGCGCTACTCCGAAGATAACTCTACTTGGGGAACCAACTTAATGTATTTACCAGAATCGCAGAACATCTCTTTCCTCACCATTGAAAGAAGTCCAAAGAGGCACAATGAGTTCGCTATTCCTTATCCAACCTACTTTCATCCTATTTCAGCCGTTGAGATTCGCCAATGGCAAGAAAAAATCAAGCTCACAAACCGAACATCACTCTTTTCATTTGTAGGAGCTCAAAGACCGAGCAAAAACTATAAAGGTTTGCTTCGCACTCAAGTTATCCAACAATGCAGGAACTCTTCCAACACATGTAGGTTTCTTGACTGCGACGTTAAAGCCAACACCTGTGATGATCCCATCAGTCTGATGAAGGTTTTGGAGAGTTCAGTTTTCTGTTTACAACCACCAGGTGATTCGTTAACCAGAAGATCAATATTTGATTCTATCTTGGCTGGTTGTATTCCGGTTTTCTTCAGCCAGGGAAGTGCATACAAGCAATATATATGGCACATACCGAACAACAGTAGTGAATACTCGGTTTATATTCCGTTTAAAAAGCTGAGAAACGGGAGAAATAACGAAATCGAAGAGATTTTGCGTGGAATACCGAAGGAAAAAGTTGTTGGTATGAGAGAAAATGTAATAAGACTGGTTCCTAAGATTGTGTACACTAAACCGAACCGACACAAACCGGATGGAGAGACTCTTGAAGATGCTTTTGATATTGCTGTGAAGGGAGTGGTAAAGAGAATAGAAGATGCAAGGAGAGAAATTCAAGAGTGAGGAACATTCATTTATATTTTTAGACCATAAACGAATTTATCTTACATTTGTTTTTGTATGTAGAAAATAAGAAATAATAATGCTAACATAAAACCCATTTTTGGTAATGATTTGCATTTTATTTATTTATTATTTATTTCTTTATCCGTGTTTCTCATACACGCTTAGAAATAATGTTTTTTGATTTTTTAATTATTATTATCTTTTTAGATTTAAAAAAAAATCAACGAATCGCTTTTTTCTTAAAGTTTTTTTTTTTTAAAGATTTCCTATTGCGGGTGGTCTAATCAAATAAAAAATGAAGGAAGAGAAATGCCTTTGTAGTGGCATTCTCAAGATTGTACTGCATGCTAGTTTCTGGAGATGTTGGTGGATCGTATGTGCATTTGCAAAATATTAGTATATGTAATTTACTTTGTTTTCAATAAAATAGATTAAACATTAGTATTTGTTTCAGTTCATAAAATTATGCATATCTAGAGTTTCTGGATGTAATAAAAATGGATAACAAACTGAATCAAATTTCTTTGCAGACCCTTAGTCCGAAAAGCTTCCAAAATACTACAATTATACTTGTTATCATATCCCATTTATGTAACAAACCACAGAAATATTCAAAATTTATCGTTGGACAACTCGATCCGATTATGCACCTACGTACGTTAAAATGGTAGGACTCACTTCACGTGTTGATGAAAGTTACTTAAAAGATGCGGAACTACGAAGGTGCCTATAGCATGGAACCCATTAACGTACACCCAAACACAACACCAACAAACCCGAACCCACAACTCTTTATAAAAACAACCCAAATCAAACAAAATATAAGCCGAAGGAAAATAAGATCTAAGGTAGAAGCACAATGTCAAAAGTCTCTCTTGTTAGATTGTCATTGTTAGGGTTTCTAGTGATCGCCGTCGTGACTCCATCTGTGAAGTCCGCCGTTCTCGGAGGGAAGTCAGATGTTGCCAACATTCGAACCAACTTGGAAATTCAAGAACTTGGAAGGTATATATGCACACATGAATATTGATACAACCACCATATGTCGTTTTATAATGATATTACAAATGTGATGCGGCTATGTGATCACAGGTATTGCGTGAAACAATTCAATCTACAACAAAGGAGCAAGCAAGGTAACGAAGCATCCACTGAAAAAACGGACACGGCTGTTTCGAGTCCGTTGAAATTTAGCCGAGTTGTGTCGGCTCAGAAACAGGTCGTGGCTGGTACGAGATACGACCTAAGGATTGAAGTGACTCAACCAGATGGCAAGAGCAGGATGTTTGACTCAGTTATAGTTATTCAACCATGGCTTTTTTCTAAGAAGTTGATCGAATTCACTCCTGTTGCTAGTCCTATCAAATAACTTTAGTTTTTTATTCAACAAACAAAGCTCCATAATATATAATCGTAAAAGACCAAAAAAGTGTATGATATGAAAGCTAACAATGGGCTAAATAGTTGGTACTTGATTTGTAATGATGTTTTACGTTGTTCATAAATAAAGGCCAAAGATGTTATAAAGATGTGATGAAAATACAGAAAATTTTCCCCGTTGAAGAACTTTTGAATTTGTAAATTTCATTTTAGTTGTTTCACCCACGTCGATGTCAAGTCATCAACCACAACCACACACGACTAACTCACGGAGTTTCAGTCAACGCTGGTTAATGTATGTGAATAGTATCAAATTTAATAAGTTAAGATATTTAATTCAAAATATGGTACTAGTTGAAATATAAATTTTGCAAATGCGATGACTTGATCAGAATAATGGCGAGTGTGTTGAAATTAAAAATTGCCTTTATTTTTGCTGATTCACCAACACGGGACCGCCATATCACTATTCACAAACGGCTAATTCACAAAATTATCAGCACAAATCATCTAACGTTGATCAATGTATGTAAATTCCAAATTATTATTAAACTGAGGTATATTTTTGCATACCTGACATCGATCAATCATGAATGTATTTGGATTGGAACCGCGGAATTGACCAATTTCTAGTCTTTCATGTTGGACCTTTTATTTTCCCCTTAAAAATTATTCAACTTATACCTGTACACTTATTGACAGATCATCTGTGGAAAATTCTGACTCAAAAAGTTCCGTTAATGAAGCGATTTAGAGATAAACTGATGACCCTTTCCTGTAACACACATATCGCTCGAAGTTTAATTTGTAACCGTGTCCAAAGTCTATAGACAAGTATCTAAAGTGTTGGGGACATATTGATATTTGATAAACAGAGGGGACATGAGGGTTTGATTCTCAGCCACATTTCTATACACTCCTGATGAAATACGTGCAAGCATGCAAGTTTCCTTATTTGTTCATCCTCGTCTCCATATTTCCCCAAGCATATGCAACAACAACTCTGCCGATAAACGTAGAATCCAAGTCAACCAAAACCCAAATTGGTGATATGATTTTGAAATGGAAAATTTAAAGTGATATGATAATTATGACTCACAGTATCTTCACCGTCACTTTCCAATTCAGAATCTACATCAAAGTTTCTGATAATGCATGCATAAAACGCTATTATAGCGTCCCAAACTAGTACACCGACTTCCACAATCAAGAAACCACACAATGCAAAAGGAGATAAAACACATGTTATAATATATATCCCATATCTAATGCAGCTGAAAGCAAGGAACCACATACTTAACCTGCAAGAGACAATTTAAGGAATTTTTTTTTTTTTGTAGATAAATGTATTAGTTAAATCAACTCTGTTTTTAAGAAGTTATGGTATATATATTGGGGATGCTCACCGGTACAGTATAGAACCATGATCCTGAGTTGAATTGTCAAAGACAAACAATACATATCCTCTTAAAAACCATCCCACGAAGAAAAATTCAAGTGCCATCTTGAAATAGTCTATCACCCTATGGATTCTGCAGCCAATAAACAATTATAGAGTCTGTTTTTAGCTAATTAAACACATAAAATGCCAAAAGAGAAGACAACTGTATGACCGAGGAGCAGTGATCAAGATATGAAGAAGAGAGTTTTATATGTACCTTTTTCTTGAGTCTTCATCCCCAGAATCTTGAATGTTATTTTCTTCATCTGCAGCTAGTGCTGTATATGGGGTAGGTAGAGTGTGATCTTGGCTAATATAAGTGTGAAAACGCCAAAGGAGGATAGGGACTGTGGCTATGCAGGCACAAGTATAACCCATGACCCATATCAACAAAGGTGCTTGTGGGTGTTCGTCTTTTGCCATAGTCAGATTCAAAACAACCAAGGCTGCAATAATCTGGACCAAAATGGCCACTAACTCAATTAAATTCCCATACCTGTTAGGGCGTATCCATTCACCGTCACTCGTCGGTTCAAACAAAAATTCCATCTATATCCGTGCAGATAAACCAGAGTATATAACTTTCGAGCTCCTTTGGTTCTAAGTTATATTTTTTTTGGTAGACTAGATCTTCATGAAGACCCATTCCCAGTTAAAAACTCACCAGAAATTGCATTCTGAGTCAGATCCACCAACATGTTACAGCTTTGAATGTTCTGAATCATTCAGTGTCTGATTTTGATAATGAAGAAGTCAAATGAGGTAATTAATATTATAATACCAAGAAGATATTATAGAAGTATTACAAGTGTTCTCCTTATACGAAAAGCAAAGCAACAGATCCTGGTTTGTTTTGTCCTAAACTCTCGTAGACCAAAAGGGCAGAAACAAAGGAAAGAATACGAAGGTTACTTGGTAAGAAAGTAATAGCGAATGTGTAACTGGCATTACTTATGGTTGAATCTAATCTGTATAGCAAAATATTATATTATATACACACAAGTTTGCTTGCTTATAATGCTTTTTAGTTTTCACTCTTTGTTCTTAGAAGAACGGTCTTTTCTTTGACCACCGAGAATACGTGAAATCTGCAAACCTCTACTAAACGCTTGGTTAAAGAGCATTCTTGTCTGAAACTCGGACACGAACGGGAACCAAGCCAAGAAAGCTACCGGAGTGAACAAAAGCAAACCCATCAGAATCTCATAGCCTCGAGCCAACGTCCGAACCGATGACCAGATTCCTAGCCGTTGTATCAGAGGCTTACATGCTTGTGCAATCTATACATAAAAAAAAAACGAATGTTTTGAAATAATTAAAGATCATTACCAGACAAATACAAAGATGTCTTAAAACCTCTGTGGGAGGAGTTTGATGGAGCAACTTACAAGTAACATTCCCCAACCGGTTGGCATGAAAGCGAGCATACAAAGGAGGATGTCTTTAGGTGTTAAGAAGCGAAGAGCCATAAAAGTAATGAGGATTGCAAGGAACGTGAGGAACACAAGACCCTTGATGATCCTGAAGAGTAGTTGAAAGTTTGTGCTGAACCGTCTCCTTCCCATACCCAAACCCTGTGATTAATTTAGTAACCATTAGATTCACCTTAAACCGATCCTGACTGAGCATAAGATTGCTAGTTACCATACCTTCACAATGAGTAGAATGAACAAGATCACAAACCATGAAGCTCCATATATCTGCAAAAAGTTAGAAAACTTAGTGTATGACAAACTACAAGATTCAGCAGATAAGAAAGTTGAGGAAGTTTCACTCACCCACAAACTTTGATTCTGCTGTCCAAAAGTGCTGAGCTGATACACAAGTCCATACTGGAAAATAAAGAACCGCAAAGCCAAAACAATCTCCAGGATGATACCGCGTTTCCCCGAGTGTCTAAGATGCTCAATCTCCTTCTCCCACCAAGACTCCCAACTCTTCTCAGGAGGAACACCGATTCCTCCTCTGTTATATATCCATTTATTCCAATCAGTCCAATCATCCACAATCTTCTGCCACTCAAAGCCAGACGGATTGAACAAGAACGGAGCAAACAGCCAAGTCACCACCATGAACCAAATCGAAACAGTAATCAGAATATACGTAACCACTCCTCTGTAAGCATGTCCAAATATCTGATACACTAACAGCAGTATCATCAGCTCAATACCCTTCACGAAATGGCTTCTCGAGTAGAACCTGTAATTCTCAGCGAACTTGGCGTGGAAGACAACGAAGCCACGCCCTGTGCCTCTGTACTCCGCGCCTCCGTGGAAGAGCGTTCTACCGTAGTAATGAGTCTTTGTGCCGAGTTGGAATGTGAAGAAGACTGAAGCGAGTTGTAGCTGCATTAGTACAAAGTCTATTAAGGCGTTATGGAATCCTCTTTCCAGACCAATCTCCATCATCATCGGTAATGCCATTAAGAAACCGATCTGCACGAATGATTGAGAAGCAAGTGCTGCTTGGAGAGGCATGTTGGAACGGAAAGCTTTTTGGTTGCTTAATCCTTCTTCAAGACCACTAAGGACGAGATACAAACGTCCATACAGGAATACATAGACAGTGAGCACTGTTAACTGTTAAAAAAAAGACGCAAGTAATGTTTCAGACATGAGATATCTGATACTGATTATGAGATTGATTAAAATAAAGCAGAGTTTTGGACATACCATGGTGCTGAAATAGAACCCAATGGTAGTGAAATAACAAGAAAGCATACGGAAGAAATCAAATCGGTGTCCTAGTCTGTATAAG
The DNA here is from genome assembly GCA_014822095.1 of Diplotaxis tenuifolia. Taxonomy (NCBI): domain Eukaryota; kingdom Viridiplantae; phylum Streptophyta; class Magnoliopsida; order Brassicales; family Brassicaceae; genus Diplotaxis; species Diplotaxis tenuifolia. Next base: position 8,977 of record JABAYD010036740.1, read on the forward strand.
TCACGACTTAGAGTTTGTTCACCGTTTCCGTTGGCTATCTTTGCCTCAAACATTGAGATCTGGTTGAGTCCCACATCTCTCCCTTTACCAACTTGTATGTACTCATGATGAGTCACGTTTCCTTCACGTAGAGTAGAGTTGAAACCTGAAAACAAGTAAAGGTATGAGAAAACGTTTTAAAAGAAGTATGGAACCAGATCATAACGTAGAGGTGAAGCAAGTGCCTGCAAATATGTCTTCACTTAGGTTGATAACTTTAGAAGCTTTGCAGACACCACCTCTAGTAAGGTGAAACAGCCGATCAAAAACATCTGGATGTCCATAATGGAACCGTACCCTGGAGGAGTAGAAACAAAAGGGGTCAACTTCGACCACTACAAATCTGAAATTTCCTTTAGAAGATTTTCAAAACGGGAGAAAAGAACTTACTTCAAGGGGCTAGCTAGCACCCTCTGCCCAATAGTAACAAAACTGTTCTCCTGATTTGACATAAACCATGCAAGAGAAGAAACACTGCCACAAGAAACAAGACAAGTATGAAATACTGTCTAAATGGAAGTACAAGATTATACTGTGATGATACCTTCCAGTGAAAATATGCTCTCTAAGTCCAAGTATTGTAGGGGTTCTTACGCCACCATGCTTTTCAAGAAACTCTTGCAGCAAGTTCCTCATTTTGAAAGCTTCCTCCATGTAGTTATCCTGTTGATTGAACATTAAGATTAATTTTTTTCACTCTTAGTATAATGAGATTAACTAGGGGATACTCAGCCAAGACCAAATGAAAATACGTAGGCACACCTGGTTCATGTCTATTGTCTGTAACCCTTCTCCACGAGTAAAAATGATAGCATGATTCTGATTCTCCGGCTTTCCCTCTCCTAGTATTGCAGGTCCTGGTAGTTTAATCCGATAAATGACCTGCAGGAAGAAATATAAAACTCAATTCTCCAGAACTAGAACAACGATGCGAGTAAGTATACACCGAATTATTTTGAATATTATACCTGGTCTAGTGTTTGCACAGATTCTGAAGAATCCATAGGTTTGGTCTGTGGAGCAGCTTTGACAAGAGCTGAGTAATAAATTTTATCGTCTGCCCCTTTATAGCTGTCTTTATGCGTCTGCTCAACCTCATCGATATAAGCAACACGCAGAGATGGGTACCTGCAACAAAGAAAAAGTACATTCAACTCAAGCATCTGAGAATGAAATAATAAACCAACTGAAGAAGACATACGAGGTCATGAGTCTTAATATATCTTTAGCACGTTGGTCGCCAGATCTCTTCTGGATACTATATTGTTGGCATGAAACCACAAAGGTGAATTTCATATCGGCAAGTGCTTGACACTGAGCCCAGAGTGACTTTCCGCTCTTTGATGCATCTTCACTAGTTAACTCGAGAGCCTTGTACCCTTTCATTAATTCTTAAACAGAACAAAAAAGTAGATTCAGTAATTTTTTCAACAGGTTCTACGAGGAGAAGTGATCATAACAATGGTACCTTCATCCTTTGCCATATCAAGGAAGGCCTGGAGCTCCAAAGCCTTTCGGTAATACATCATGCCTCGCACTGGTTTATCAAAATCAGTCACAACATGTGTATATCAAACACAATATCATAGAGCTGATGAAAAACTAAGATAAAGAACACATACCAGTTTTGGTCAGTGTTTGGCCTCTGTAAGATGCCCACAGACGAAGCTCTTCGTTCAAGTCTTCTCTCACTCTGATCTCTTCCTCGCTGCCACATTTAATTCGTTCCAGAAAGTTTGTCCACTCATCTGAGGGAAACGAGTCAGTTCACATGATAAAACTCCTGATTACAATTAGAGCACCACATGAACAAATGGAAACCAAAGGAAGGGAAAAAACCTGGAAAGATCTTCTGCAAGTAAAAGAGAATAGAGACTCCATCTTCATTTTGCTGCTGCAAGCCAAAAATGGAGAAAAGAACATCCTCTTGATAATATGGTGTTAGGACCCTATGGAAAATTAGAAGCACAGACCATAAGTTGTTGTAATAGAGAGAAATGTAGCATATGACTAAACCAGAGTTTCTTCCACAATCCAGAACATTAATTCATATATGGTCACAACTTAAGTTGACAGAGGATGGAACCTACGAAAAAGAAAGCATGTTGCGGATCTTGGGTGCATCTGGCATTTCCATGAATAAAGAGTTTGAAAAGAAAGTAAGACGCCTTCGAGCTTCCAAGTTGGATGGTACATCCATAGCTGACTCTTTGACAGTAAGTAAAAGATGAAGCCTCTTGATCTGCACAATGAAAAAGAGGAAAGCAAAAAGATAACTTCAAATCTCTTCTTCCGAAAGAGATCAAATGCAACACTATCAGTGAAGGAGAAAACTTGCCTTTTCTTTCCATGCTTCTGTTTGAGAGTACACAGGGAACCGAAGTTGGCTGAAATATTTTTTCTGTTGATGAAGAGGAGTCATCGTACTTGACATAAGTTCCATTGTGGGCTGTCTCTAGCAAGCTATAGAAAGAAGACTCTAGATGAGTGTGATTCAAAGAATATAGATCAAACCATTGAGCAGAAAGCTTAACTAAAGTGATCTTACCTTGGGACCTCTTCGTCCATTATGTCTCTTGTCACAACTTCTAACATGTTCAACAACACAATAACAATCTGGTCCTTGTCCTCCTCTTTGTTTTCCATCTGTTGCAAGTAAACCATATTTCCGTTATTGCATGCCAAACTCGCAGAGGTATTTCAATATTGTATTGCTACAAGACTTACTAAATATTCGATTAGTCGAACAAACTGGCCATACAGATCGGGAAGCGCACTCAAGTCCAACATCGTTATCAGTGTTTCCTTCTCTATATGTTCATCAATCCTGGCAAAAATGTCGTTTATGACCCTGCACAAGACAAACAAATTAGAGAAGTACAATCTGTTTTCGAGATTAAACACACTAACTCTATAAAAACTTACTGTCTTTCACGTTCCCCAACAACCAAGAAGTTTATAAGATTTCTAAAAGAGGCATAGCACTCTCTAACTGCACAAGTCATGTAACTGTCAAAACTCAATCTCTTTTTCAGTTCACGATCTTTTCCATTGCTATCTTTCGCCATATCCAGCGCTATGGGGATCTACCACATTAATAACAAGAGTAATCAAGATAACAATAGATAGAAAACTAAAAGATCAATATTCAAAGACCAAGACAAATACTCACCTTACTAGCCAGTAGAAACGGTGGCCAGCGGATAAGATCCAGATCAGGGTCAGCCCAATATGGTACAAGAAGCAGTTCCATTTCCCTGCGTATTAATGAATATTATCAGTGAACTCTTCACTTAATAATAGCAATCATTTTCAGATTTGTAAAAGGAAAAAAACTCAAAGGCACACTCAACCTATTGCTAATCAAATCCTCTTCCCGGAAACTACTGATGATCTTGTTCCACATCTGAGCAAACCGTGCAGCCTCCTTGTCTTTACTAGATGGAATCTGAAATTGCCAGAATATAACACAACTTCAACTCAATCCAAAAGAAGTTATTAAGAGGTATGTGTCAAGTTTCATTTGTAAGCAAACCATATCGAATTTGCGTGAGAAAGTCGCCTTAATCCCTCTTTTCTTTGTAGTTTCGCTTTTCTCATTTGGAACCAAGCAAGCATTAAAGGCCCCTGGTAAGGACTGAAATCTAGACCTCAACATTCCTAGTGTTCGGATCTGCAAATGAAATAAACTTCTTAAACTAAGAGCATGCCACTTGATCATGTAATATCTAAGTTCTATTTGCAAGAAATGAATGTATAAACCTCTCCAAGACGTCGAAAAGCTCCATTTAATCCTCCAACCAGAGTTGATACTATAGCATACCATATTTGTGTGTCCATGAAATATACCTGTAAATGAAAGTTAGCATAGATATATATAGGGTATGCATAAAAAGGAAGTATATGGCAGTGGAGGCTGTGGCCAACTCACAAGAATTACAGGTGACCAGAGCGCGATCACAACACCCATATTATTCCTTGCTGAAACAAGAAAAATACAAGATTATTTAGTAAAAAAGTGAGATATGCAACGAACTAATACTGCATGGTACTAAACATTACCATGAGGGAAAAACTCGTGCCAGCGGTAGACTGAGATATGAATTCGCATGATATCTTTGGTTGGTTCGACAAGAGGTCTAATCTGCTCCAAGAATAAAAAGTATGAGAAACATATACATACATATATATATATATATTGCTTGTCATATCAGGAAAAAAAAATTCAAGAAATGTGCAAAATGTGGTACCTCAGCATAGAAACTGAATGCAAGCTTTGATATCATAAGGACAACCCAGAACATAGTGTACCTGGATATCATTAGCAAAACCTCGTTAGGCAGTTCGTTGTTACAACAAACAACATTAATTATAACCCTAGCCTGCAAATATAACAGTCTTATATGCGAAATTAACAGTCTTACTTAAAAAGCGACCATGCACTCTCATGCATACCCCTTCCTATGTATAGCCTCGGCTGCATCACCAAGAAACAGAATCAAGATTAGCGACCTTACTTAAATAGCATTCATACTTAGTAAGACTTCAAAATTTATGAATAAAGTACCTGAGACCACCACATCATCAACATCACTATTTTAATGTCAGACCGTTCAAGATAACGTCGGATGAATGGGAACGCGAAGAGCAGCGTAGAGAGCATGTTTGGGGATAAGTAGATAAGAATGACCATGATGAAAAGGGAAGGTGAGGAACCGCTGTGTCCTCCCAGCCAGTTCTTTATGGTTTCCGCAATACCGGAAGGGCTTCTCCAGCTGTATGCGTAAGTCACTGGCATGAGTACAACCCATACTGCAGCTGCAATTGCCTTCAAGATGAATCTGAGCTTCGCATGTAACGACATGCTATGTCTTGATTTCCAGCTCAGAGCTATATCAAGGAGAGCTGAAAATTTGGCAACCATTTCAGAGAAAGGAGAGAGCATGTCAAGAAAAAGTAGAAACAGATAAATATATGTATAAGATTACATAGCTACTATAAATCTATGATTGAGATAAAGTGAAGACGTGTAGATTGTTGGATATTTACGTATGAAAGACATTAAAGTGGTATAAGTTGACGAATCATTACCTTGTGCAAGCTTTAATATAGCAGCCGTAATGAAGATGCTCAAAACCTTTAGGAAGACATCGCCTTGAAAGATGGCACCCAAATCCCCTGATCCATTCCAAGCAATTATGATCATAGCCTACACAAGACATAAATACATCAAACTACATGTCAGGACAGGAAACTACAAGTTTGGAGACTGTATTTAATGAAAGTTACTAGCCGTACCTGCAAAGATAGGATATAGAAACTCCACATCCTATCGAAACTTCTAAATATATGCCAGAAGGAGCGTATCTCAACAAAGTTAACTTTGCCCATCCATCGATCTCCAGTTTTTGGTTTGTCCTGCAACATTGTGAACATCGACCATGAAGTTCTAGATACACAAAACTTGAGGTAAACAATAGTACACTTCTATCTAACGTTTCTCATGACTTGTTGAACTATAATTTAAAGTACAAAAAGTGTGTGTTTCTTTAACCTATTATGAGCATTTACGCTAGTAGATAAAAGTTTAGTTTGACACTAGCCATACCTCACTTCTGTCAAGTCGAAGTTCCTCAGCTGTCTGACAAAAGAAATCAGCATCAGCTCGCATAGGCCACCCTAACCGAAAGCACCGAACTGACCTATAAATTAGAGAAACAAGGAGATCCAGTCATGAAGAACTCTAAAAGACCTGACATGTCAGATGGTTACAAGATAATATCTCCACTGTACCAGAAATACTCATTCAAGTCGTCGTAGTTTCTCCACTCAGAATGCTTCGACTTTCCTCCTCTACTTCTTTTTGCTTCCTACAAGACACGAAATAAGATGATGAAAAATGGAGGAGAAGACAAATGGTCAATATTGAAGAACAAAGTAGCCAACCTTAGCTATTGTCTTGTATATAGGAGTAACTACTTTCTGCAGGAAAGCTTCATCGTCACCTCCATATGCCGGTTTTATATGTTCTCCTGTCGTTGGACTAACACTCCCAGCCAACATCCCGTATAATTCAAAAGCCATCTAAACAGATAAAATTTAAACTCGGATTTAAACACAAGTAGGAAAAAGTTCCTAGTAAATCTCAAATATGTATATTACTAAGTTCTTGATGTTTAATTTTCCTCATGTCATGTGAGCATTTCACATACTCACTAATACTCAACGATAGCTATGGTTTACTTCCTCATCCTTATATATAAGGTTTTGACCTCTCCAAAGTTTACAAAGTCCATAACTACGTCTATGCAGTAGCAAAGTTCACCAAGAATTTTCATGCTTTTCTCTAAATTCAAAATGTAATGTTTCACTTTCAGGCAAACAAGATAGAGGAGAAACTGAAGACATACATGGTGGTATATATAGCAAAGGCATTCTGGCATGAATCTTAGGTTTGCAGCCTCTCCCCAAATCAAGAGATATAGTCCCATATACAGCAGTTTCCGCTGCTGAACCTCTTGTTGAATCGTTGGCAACCTACAAATGAGAAAAAGAGAGATGAATAGGTAGAAAACCTCCCTTTTCTCCGAAAAAAATGAAAAAGTGATAACACATTGAGAATCCTCACCAGAGACTGCTTTTCCGACCTAGATACTTGCACCACTTTTTGTAGTTTTTGAAAAGTTTCTTCATCACTATAGTTAATGCACGGTCATCCAGCTAAAGACACAAATTGTAAAGTAGACCGTTAGTGCAGATAGAGAGAAGTAGACGTATGGATTACAAAAGAAAACATACCTTTGGTTGTTGTTCAGGTCTCGGAAACTGTCGAATGTGGACATTAGCAAGCAACAAAATCAAGTGCTCTCTTTGATTGGCAACATTATCTTTCTGCAATTTAAAGGTTTGGATCACAATCAGCACATGGAGATATTCTCAATCAACCAAACAAAAACAGGATATTCACTAGTATCACCTGAAAACCAAACATAGTTTGAAGCCAATCTAGCATGTCTTCATCGAGTTTCTTCTTGTGGCCTGCTGGCCATGGTAGACCCCTAGTGTTACGAAGTGCTATAACTGTAGCTTGTATCTGTAGAACAGTGTGAAAGTGTTTATTATTCTGACTCAGAACACAACTGACATAAAATGGAAATGTTTTTTTTAGTTGACCTCAGGAAATATCATTATAGCCTGATTTTGACTGTCAGGATCAAGGGGTAGAATGTTGTAAGGCACATAGATTTGGCTTTTCTCTTCAACCTTTGTGTGTGCTTCTAGAATCTACCAGCAAGAAAAAAAAAGGATGAACAGAAACAAGCGAGTCAATAATTTGGTAACAAAAGTCATGACTCATGAGAATTTCAAGATGTTTCCTCCATGACATAAGGACTATTAGATATGTACTCACCTCATCAGCCACTTCCACATCTTCTGTCTGATTAACAGCCTTCAAGACTTCAAAGAGAACAGCAGCAGTTTGATATGCCTTTGTAAGTTGAGCACTACAAGGCCAAAAAAAAAATGTATTAAGAATGAAACACACATAAAAGATAGAGAATAAAACACAAACCGGTCAGCTTTGTCAGCAGCGTTGAGCAAAGCCTGGATGTACTTCTTGTAGTAATGTTGATAGAAACTTTGCATTTCTCGTGCGTCACTCTTCTGCCTTCCTGCAAGAGTGGTTTCATTCTCCTGCACAAGTTTCAACAATTAAGGTAACTAAACATGACACAAAACTCATTAAAAAAACAAACTCAAGCAGAGTAAAGGAGAGTAAAAAACAGACCCGTTCTAGCCGCTGAAGAAGCGCAGTCTTAAACTGTCTAACACCACGACCACTTGAGGTTGGATCAAGCCTGTGTGCCTTCTCAAACGCGTAAAACCGACCTGAGAGAAAGAAGCATCCTTCTTAATTTCAAGAAGAGCACAAACACATGAGAATTTTTGCATTATTTCAACTCACATAAGTAAGCAACACGAGGGTTACTAGCTTCTACTTCATTAGCCACACGAAGGATGGGAGCAATCTCCACAAGAGACGATGGCACCACTTCACTGTCCAGCATAGCCTCACCGAGATTGCCAGCTGTCTGAGTCCGCAGAATCCGCCTCTGCGGCTGAGGCGGATCACCTCCTCCTCCTCCTCTCCTTTGAGACATCTTCTAAATCCTCCTAAACAACAAATCTGAACGAAATATTCGTCAAATCAAAATACCTCCTTAAACCACCATCAAGAACAAACTTCCATCTAACAGAAAAGAGTAAATAATACACTCCTGAAAAGAGAGACAACAGAGACCGCAGTCAAACCTAGCGATCCGACAGAGAGAGAAAAAAAAAAAAAAACATATCAACTGCTTCAGTCTGAAGCAAGGTGAGATTCACTCCAACCAATAAAATCGATATCATCGAGAAAGGACGATAAATGCTCAAAAAGTTGCTTTTTATTAATTTAAATGAAAATCTTAAAAAGGATTCGAACGGTCTGAAAGTAAAGTAAGTAATCAGATGTGTAAAGCCACAAACTTTATCACTCCCCGAACCTTAATTCAAACCTAACTTCGACCATCCATAGCAAACAACACAAGAAAGTTCTGATCTTTCGAACTCTCTGAGCTCAATCAAGAGTGTTCAGTGAAAAAAAAAACAAAAGCCTTAACCTTTGAATCAGATTCGGCTCCATCAAGTGTGTCAGTGAAAAACCCAAGTAAAAAGCTTTAACCTTTGAACCAGATTCGGCTCTAAAAAATTACCTGATCGAGAGAGCAGAAAGGGAAGCTGATGAGTGATGAACGAAAGCTAAGCTAGCTTCAAGGAGAAGCAAGAGCATGCGATGGAATAAGAGTAGAGCGAGAAGCTATATCTATCATCATCTTCGTTGGAGTAGAATCAGATGAGTCATGAGAGAGAGAGAGAAGAGTTACAGATAAAGATTGAAGAAAGTAAGGGGAACAAGACAGGCGCCAATGTCTTTTTGTTGCTAATTTATCACTTCTTTTTAATGTTTTGGTGTCAGAGTTTTTATTCTATTTTAACCAGTGAGGAATGTCCTCGACATCATCCCATACATACTCCACCGTCCACATGTTCTTTATGCTCTTAATCTTTAGAAGATGCTGGGTCGTTCTCTCATGCTATTTATGATGTAATGATAGGACTTATTTTTGGGAAATTTGCCAAAAAGGGATAAAATAAGCAAGCTATTGTCCCTTTAGAATATGTTGAATAATCTTTGTCTCTTTAGAACAAATAATAATGAATATCCCTTTTTAACCTTTTGTTATTAACATTAACCTAATTTAATATAAAATTTTCCCTTTTTGCTCTTTAGATAAAACATTAACAAGAAACAGAAAATTAAAGAACGAAAACCAACCCCCACAGCTCCCGACAATGTTTCTTAGTCGGAGAAGAGAAAGGCGATTTGCGATTTCCCCTTAGCCCATAATC